>PVKA01019053.1:12925-42824 GCA_004027165.1 Ctenomys sociabilis | reverse complement strand
TTTTTTTTTCTGGGCTGGCCAGATAGCTCAGCAAATTAAAGCACCTGCTCAGGCAGATGAAGAGGCCAGGAGTTCAATCCCTGGCTTGCCAAGCCGGCCCTGCCCCCAGGGCACACTGATACATTGGTAGAGACTGGGTGTGGTGGCACGTGCCTATAATCCCAGCTCTTGGGAGGCTAAAAACCAGGAAGAATCCCTATAAGTTGGATCTACGTAGTGAAACCCTGTAGAACTTGTACTAAATACATTTTAAAAAATAAAATTGTTTCTTAAAGCCATCCCTCTGCTAATCACAGGTCATAACTGAGTTACTGGCCACCTCCAGCTAGAGTAGCCTGGGAAAGTCTTGTCTTTCCTGCCTCTGATAGAGGAAGTTACTCAGGGAATTGTGGAGAGGCCAGGGGACAGCAGGGGCTCTGGCGTCGGCCCTGAGCCCTAAATGCTAATAAACCTTCATCTCGGCACCAACGTGGGCTTCTCACTGCCTCCAGGATCAGTGTCCATTCTAGTCCCGCTGCGCATGTGCAGACCTACTGTGGCCACTGCCACCTGACGCTGTCCTGGCCCTTTCCATACTTTGAGACAAGGACGCACTGAGTTGCTCAGGCTGGCTGCAAACTTGTGACCCTCCTGCTTTAGCTTCCTGAGTAGCTGGCATTATAGGTGTGCATGGTGACCCCCAGCACTCCCTCATTTAATCCTTTTGCTCCTTCACTAAATAGTCCTCAGACCTCAAACCTTCCCTCAAATGAAGGATTGGAGAAAGAGCTGCATTCTCACCATTTCTTAATCTACACCAGATACCTGCGATCTCCTTTGAGACCACAGCCCTGATCCAACCCCCCCCCCAAAGTTCCACCTCTTAAAATCCAACACACTGTCCAGACCACCACCCTCAGACCAAGCCTTCTCTTGTTTTTGTTTTTATTTTTCGGAACTGAATTTACGACTTCACACCACCAGGCAGGTGCTATACCACTGAGCTTTATCCCCGGTCCAGACCAAGCTTTCATACTTCATACCTTGGGGGACACACATCCAAACTGCAGCGGGACAGGAGTCAGAGCAGCAGGTCATTCATCTGGGGTCACCAGTGTGTCACTGAGACCGAGAGAGATGGCCAAGGGAGTGACTGTGCAGAAGGTACCTGAGCCCAGGGAAGAGCCAGCTGTGCAGCCTGATTCAACACAGCTCAAAGAGGAGGCACTGACCACAGCAGTCCCCAGAGCCCTGGCAAGCTGCCCTCGAGTTAAATCAATCCAAACTTTAATGGGTGGTGTGTAAATGGCCCACAGCATCCTCATCACAGCTACTGCGTGGGGTCCCCAAATAGGGATTCAGGACCCAGGCACACGGTCAGCTCTTCCAAGGTTCAGCCTGTTGCCACTGAACACGGCCTGGAAAGCAAGTAGAGAGATAGACAAAAAAAAAAAACAAGGATAGCCGGGCGTGGTGGCGCAGGCCTGTAATCCCAGCACTCGGGAGGCTGAGGCAGGAGGATTGTTGTGAGTTTGAGACCAGCCTGAGCTACAAAAATGAGTTTAAGGCCAGCCTGAACTGCATAGTGAGACCCTGTCTCAAAAAGGCAAAAAAAAACGACAAGAGTGCGGAGTCGGTGAGGTGGGCCCTGCCTGGAGTCCCAGCACTCGGGAGGCTGAGGCAGGAGGGTCAAGGCAAGTTCAAGGCCAATACAACTCATAACCCAGAGAGAGGATACGAACACCTTCCGAGAAGCAGTTCATTTATTCAAAGTATAATTTTTTTTTTTTTTTTTTTTGGTCTTTTCGAGACAGGGTCTCACTGCAGTTCAGGCTGGCCTTAAGCTCACTTTGTAGCTCAGGCTGGTCTCGAACTCACCAACAATCCTCCTGCCTCAGCCTCCCGAGTGCTGGGATTACAGGCATGCGCCACCACGCCCAGCTTCAAAGTATAATTTTAATTAGCACCACACTGCTTTCTTTAGCCTTTTGAGTGTTTCCCAGAGGAGTGCTAAAGTTCTAAATACAAAGAGTTTTTGGATTATCTGGTTTGTTTGTGACAGCCTATCACTGTGCACTGTGTAGTTTATGTAGCCCAGGCTGGCCTTGAAGTCACAGCAAACCTCCTGCCTCAGCCTTCCAAATATTGGGATTACAGGATTTTTTGGTTATCTTTTTGATTATTTATAACTTAATTATATCTTGATCTGAGGCCTACTTCCTTGGGCTGGGAAAATCTGGGACTCAAACTTTCAGGCTCTCCTGACACATCCACTGGATCCATTCTTCAGAACAAAGCAGCCAGAAGTGCCGTGTGCAAAGGACAGATGGCTGCTTCCTGCACCCTGACACTGCTGGCACCCCCATGACAGGAGGCCCGTGACCAGCCTCTGCAGCAAGCAGCCTTAGTGCAGGGGAAGCCCTGCACCTTGGCAATTTATCACCTGCAAGTCTTTGGTCCCCAGACTGGATCCTGAATCCCATACATTTTGTTTTCACATGAAATAGCATTGTGATATCATAGTAACTATTGATTTTAGTTACATTGCTTTTATCATAATGTCCAGGCTTTTTTTCTATATATCATCTCATTTAGCATTTAAAACTAACTATTGCTCTCTTCCTTGCCTTGTCTGACAAAGACAGGAAGTTCTCAATTTACAAGTGATTGTGTTCCTAAAATTCCTCCATGAGGCTGTGGTTTGCATGAGGGAACTGCTTTCCCACATAAACAAGGTTATAAATGGCTCTGCACAGAGCCCTCCAGCCTGGCTCACCCATCTGCCTGCCAGAGACACACACGTGTGACAGTGAGGACACAAAACACACAGGGGCTTGGTACAGGCACTCAGTGCCATAGGGCAAGCAGGCATCGGGCCAGGGAGGGCTGTGTGTTCTGTGAAGCTGCCCAAGAAGTGCTGGGTGTGAGGCAGCATCCAGCATTGCAGCCCAGTGGGGATGCTGGGGCTCGCTTCAGAGCAGGCTTCGGGTTTATTCTTTGTTTTGCTTTGTTGTTATGTGTGTCTGTTCTGAGGCAGGGTCTCGCCATGTAGCCCAGGTTAGCCTTGAACACCTGGCCGTCCTCCTGCCTCAGCCTCCTAAATGCTGGGATTGCAGGCCTGTGTCACTACTCCCACTCTGGAACTAGATACAGTAGCCCAAAATATTCCCTAAGTGCTGCCTCTGAAGTGGGGTTGAGAGGAAGGCTCACACTCTGCCCACAGGTTTTGCCATTTCCTGCCTGGGGTATGGAGCCAGCTCCTGGGCCTCGCTGAGGGCCTCCCCAGAAAGGCGACACTCCAAGGTCCTTGTTGCGGGGCCAGAGAGATGGCTCAGTAGAACAAGTGCTTGCCTGGCAAGCACAAGGGCCCGTGTTCAATCCCTGGTTCCACAAAAAAGAAAGAAAGAAAGCAACTACATGTGTCAAGCACCGGGGCAGCCTCTGGCCCAGAACACGTGCTCAGCAAATGGCAACTGGTATGGTTAAAGATAATACAAGTTTGGCAAGGTCCCTGCCCAGGGAGAAAAGAAGGGAAAAGGTGGAAAGAAGAGACCTAGTGCTCGGGGGTATGGCAGAGAGTCCCAGGTCTGGTCCGGTGGCAAGCAGGCATGCCTTATGGACAGGCAGGGCACAGAGTCTCGAAGGCTCTCAGAGCTTAGCACTGCATGACTCCTATATATTGCATGAATGAGACTCGCTTAAGTCTACCCTAGGGTGGGAGTCTGGCGGCTGCTCTTATCCCTGTTGGAAGAGGGACACACATCCTGGGTCCTGGGACGGTCCCTCTGCAGAGGACCTTTGGGACTAGACCAGGGCTGCTGCTGTGTCCTTCTCATTGCCAGCACCAGCTGCATTCTGTGAGCGCCCCACTGCCCCCACGGCAGACCTGTGATCGTGGAAAGGCAGCCAGTCCTGGGCCAGCACTGGGTTGCTCAGTTTGAGTCTCAAGGCCTGTCCCAGCTGTCTGAACGCCCCCTGCCCCCATCTACACACACGCACAGGATGCCCAGCTGAGATTCAACCCAGAGCTCTGATGTCACCATCGGCTCCCTTTTCCCACCTCGTGATGGTAAGCAAGGGACACCAGCCTTCTGGGTTTCACTTCTGCCACGAGGAGCTGGGCACCGAGTTTCACAAGCTATGTGAGCTTATGTTGAGAGCCAGCAATAACTTCCATGAAGTGCCCGGCCCAGAGCCTGGCAGAGAAAAGCCACATGATACATGGGAGTTGCTGTTAGGGTTCAAGAGAAGGGCAGAGGACCCAGCTAGTGCCAGCAGAGAAAATACACAGATGATCCCTGCACAGGGCAGCATCTTCCAGGAGGGAGATTTGGCCTGTCACTTCCCCTCGGCGTCCCTCTCTCTTCTTTTTCCAGTGCCCCCTTCCTATAGAGCTATCTGTACCCTCAGGCTCATGGGGGTCCAAGTCCTGCTGTACAGTGCTGAAAAAAATCACATACCGTGTCTGAACCTACGATCCTCATTGGAATCAGGAAGAGAAGACTGACGCCTTTCATTTGTTCAGGGAGTCTGGGCCTGAATTCAGCGGGGGAGCTGAATTGCTGCAGTCCCCACCCTTCAGCACCCCATGTAAGTATGTAACACCCTCCTCAAATTCAGGACTCAAAGATACTCCTTCCCTCATGTGTCAGCAGCAAGCCCCCCTGTTCAAATGAAATCTTAAACCAGACATAGGCATAAAAGCCAGGTCAAAGGGGTGGCTAAGGGCAGGGGGAGGCCATGCAGCAGGTCCCAGGGAGCCCAAGCTCTGCAGGTGGCTGAGCCACAGAGCCCTGGTACATGGCAGGCTCCCGGGAATCTCTCTCTTCCTCTCCCTCTCCACTGCAGACAGGAATAGAGTGCAAAGCACAGGACCCCCTTTGTATCTCAGCCAAGGCTATCCAGGGCTGAGAGTCTGGGGGTGCCACGAGGTGGAGATGTGTGCATGCCCGCGCTGGTGCTGCAAGCCAACTCACCCCCACAGCCAGGCGATTATCTGATGGGCCGCTTCCTTCATCGGCGCTAATATCCCTGTAGCAAAACAATGGGAGGGTTTCCTATCGGGTCCAAAGAGGACGTGAACAGCTCACAGCTAAGAGCAGAGGATGCTCCAATAGGGCAATGGGAAGCGCCTGAGTCACTGAGGGCCTCTTTGATTCCCAGGGCCCTGTCGCTGAAGAGGAAAAGAAGAGAGAGTGGCTCACTAATGATCCCAGCCAGGGGACAGGAAGGACAGGCCTGTCACACAGGACTTCCCTGAGGCCCAGGAGCCAGTGGTCCCCAGCAGTATTCTATGGCTGCTGCCTCAATAAATGCTCGGCTAAAAGCCTCCTCGGGAAGCGATGCTCGGGTGTCTTACTGCCGCTGGTGCTGTGAGCACCTGCCAGCCAGGGGCCGCCAGCTCCGGCAGCGTGGAGCACTGGCTGCTTCATGACCTAGTGTCCCTCACGCTGGACAAGGAATCGCTCTTCCTTCTCTAGGCCTGGGTGAGGCCAGACAGGGTGCAGCTGAGGGCTAGGTGCTTGCCTGGCATGAGGGAGGCCCTGGTTCTATCCTGGTTCCAGCTAATGCATTGTTCTGTAAAGGTCAGGTATGAGCATGCCTGAAGGAAGAATGATTATTAACTCTCAGGCGGTGGGAGCTCCTAACATTCCTGGAGTTAATCGTCTATTCAAGGCCACTGCAGCCCTGGTTATCGGTCTCAGAAACTCAGTGGCAGGACCTCATGCCTGCCATCAAGGAGCCGCTCAAGGGGACCAGCACCCCGAGTCTTGCTGTGGGGTCAGAAACCGTCATGAATGAGCGATTACTAATGGTCTCTCGGCCGGTGCAGGCAGATTGTGTCCAGTCAGCCTTCGAGGTGGGACAGAGCGCTGACCCTGTCTGGGCCACATCAGCCAGGTTTTGGTGCCATCTGTCTGCATACAGCGGCTTTTCAGGACATGCTGGTAAGGGCCGAAGGACACTTGCTCAGCCCAAGTTCTCAGTGCAGAATGCGGATCACCAGACTGAAGGGGCTCTGCTAAACCGGGAATGCAGGACCAGAACAATGGGAGCTGGGCTCAGCCCAGGTGTGCGTGGGGACCTCTTCCTGTAGCTCCAGGCCCGGGGCTGGGGCCCTGTGGGCCGGCTGCATTTATTGTCCATTGTCCTGGCTGGGACAGGAAGCACTTTCTGTTCCCAATTGCTTGGCTGGATTAATTTACAGTGCAGAGCTGGGAGCCACGGCCACACCTGTTTTTCCCCTTAAGAGACCAGCTTGGGGGGGGCAGGGGGCAGGGACAGCACTTCCCCAGGGACCCTCCATATGCTTCTGGCCACCCCCCCAACAGGCACTAGGCTGGGCTCTGGGAGGCACTGCCCATTTGCTCGGCCCATGACACCCTCTGCACAAGCCCACACATCGGGTCAGGTTGGCCCTGGGGGACTCACCACATCAGTCAGTAGCCAGCACTGACAACAAAACCTCAGTGGCGGTATCTTCTCTTGTACTAGGGGCTCACCCCATGCCAGCTTCCGTCAGGTGACATTCCCAGGTGGTTTCATTTATTGGGTGTTGTCGCCTTTTCAAAACTTTTGAGACAAGGTCTGATGAAGTCAATGTTGACCTTGAACTTGTGATCTTCTTGCCTCAGCCTTCTAGGACACTGGGATTAGAAGAAGGTACTGCCTTCCCCCACCACCACCCCCACCACCACACTGTGAGTCCCATTTTACAGTAGGAAAAACCAAGGTTTAGAGAGAACTGGTTGCACAGGTCACCTGCAGAGCAGGTGGAGTATACACTCAGGCCTGTCCAGGACCCTGAATCTCAGACTCCAAAGTTCCCAGGGACCAGGCAAGCATGGAGCCTGTGAGGCTGGAGGGGGGAGGGGGTGAGACAGGCAAAGCAGGGGGACACTGTGCCTGTCTAGGGCTGCTGCCCAGCACTGGCCTGTGTGGCCCTGGGTGGCCAGATTCTCACGTGCAATTGCCCCAAGTTTCCCAGTTAGCAATATAAACTGTGGGAAGAGCCCTGTGCTGTGTGGGGCCTGGTTGGGGCCTTGGGCCTACCGTGCTGTGCCCATGCTAACAGCAAGCACCTGCTGTGTGCATCTTCAGGTCCTCCGTACACCAGTAGACAGAAAAGGAAACCGAGGCATACGAGTGCAGGCGGCCTGGCCCTGCCCAGCTCAGCTCATGCCGTATCTGCTCATTCTGCCCTGTGTCATGTACACCACTGAGCTACAGGAAGAGACAGGAAATAGGTGCAGAGGAGCAGAGGGGCCGCGCCACTTCCAGTCTTCCCTCCAGCTCACAGACAACACCGAAACAGCAGCCCACCCTGTGCTACCCACTAGCTAACACTGCTCTATCCGCTCTAAGCACTGTGCATGCCCCAAGCTAGCTCTGCTGCCCCTGCCCCCCTGCCCGCCTGTGCCCTGTGGCTGCTCTGCTGAGCTGCATCCTCCTCGAGGCAGGGTGGGCGCGTTATCGCGCAGCACGGATCCAGGCTCGCCCGTCGCTGTCCCCTGAGTGACAGGGCTGCCCTTTGTGGTGGGGGAGATTAGAGGCGGGCTGGAGGCTGCACAGCCCTCGCCCGGATGACAGGAGACGTCAGCCTGTGCGCTGCAGAGCCTAGAGCGAGGGGAGGCTTGACAGCCCTGGAGGGAATCCAAGGGAGGACAGTGCCGGCACACAAAGACACGGCCTGTCTCACACCTGCAGGGACACCACAGCCCAGGGCCCGGAGCGGTGGGGCTGAGGGGGGATGAATAATTCGCCCTGAAAGAAGCATGTCACCAGGAGATAGCTCAGCCAGACACTTCAAATAAAGGCAACCAGCAGCAGTGACAAGGGACATTCTTTGCCACCGATGCGCTGCTGGGACCTAAGTGCTGAGATGTCGTGAAAGAAAAGCGCCTTGAACCCTTTATAGTTATTTTTATTAAAAAAAAAAAAAAAGGAGACAGAGGGGGGAGGGGAAATACCACCACAGTCACAGGGCTGGGCTGCAGCACCCTGGGGGAGCCAGATAGGCACCCTGGCACTGGCACTGTCCCTGCTGGAACAAACTGTGCTGCAGGGACACATGGGTCCATTCTACCTGCCTCAGTGTCGTGACCCCTGGGACCCACACGGGCACCCTCCCCACCTGCTCACTGTAACACAAAGGAAAAAGGTTCTTTTTTTTATATATACTGGGAATTGAACTCAGGACTTCACACTTCCCAGACAGGCGCTGTGCCACTGAGCTATGTCCCTGGCCCTAAAAATGGCCCTCTTAATGTCCATTCACAGAAGAAAAAATAGACGATGATGGATTCAAACATAAAAGCACTCTGCAGCCATTTGAAAGACGAGGCCAATCACACGTCCTCCTGCGTGGAGGTCACACATTGGTGGGACGCTAGTAGCACCTGTGTGTACGATCCATGTACTGTCTCAGGCTATGCTGCTCTGCCAACACGAAACGCTCACATGGGTGATTTGTAAGGCTAAGCGCTTTATTCATCTCACTATTCAGAGACCGCAAATCCAAACAGCATGTGGCCAGCTCTTCGAAGGCCTCCCAGGTACATCATGCCATGGCAGGTGGCATCATGGTGGCTGTGGATGGAGAGGGAGAGCATGTATGTGAGACAGGAAGTTAGAGGCCTGGGTGTGGCCCGGCTGATGGGCCTTCTTCTTGCTCTCCTTCCTCTTCCTCTTCTTCTTCCTCTTCTTCTGTTCTGATCAAACCCAGGGCTTTTTTTTTTTTTTTTTTTTTTTTTTTTTTTTTTTTTTTTTTGTCTTTTTGAGACAGGGTCTCACTATGCAGTTCAGGCTAGCCTTAAACTCACTTTGTAGCTCAGGCTGGTCTCAAACTCACAACAATCCCCCTGCCTCAGCCTCCCGAGTGCTGGGATTACAGGCATGCGCCACCACACCCGGCTACAAACCCAGGGCTTTTGCACTGAGC
This sequence comes from Ctenomys sociabilis, assembly GCA_004027165.1. Taxonomy (NCBI): domain Eukaryota; kingdom Metazoa; phylum Chordata; class Mammalia; order Rodentia; family Ctenomyidae; genus Ctenomys; species Ctenomys sociabilis. Next base: position 33,904 of record PVKA01019053.1, on the reverse strand, counting down.
CGAATCCCAGTGCCTTCTATAATTTTCATTTTTTTTTTTATTTTGAGATGGGGTCTCACTCAGTTGTTAAATGATCTGGGTTAGGCTCAAACTTGCGGTCCTTCTGTCTCAGCCTCCCAGGGCACTAGGATACAGGGGACCAAGCCCCAACACCACGGGGAGACTCAACCAAACCATAGCATCGGTAGAGCCCTCTGGGAATTGGCCAGAGAATCCCCAAGACCACTAGGGATGAGCCTTTCTGAAGAGCTAGGTTGGGGGCCCAGCGGTGCTGAAAAGCTTCTACTTCACATTTTGAGTTAGAATTATATTAATTTCTGTATAAGTTAATAACTGAGCGTATATCGCTTTTGTGATCTAAACGTGCACTGCTTCATCCGTGCGGTTTAGCAGGTGTGGGTTCCAGCCCACACTCCAGGAGGGGAGCGAGAAATGGACAGGTGCTGGCCACACCCTGGTGGCCGGGGGAGGGAGATGGGGAGGGTGGGGCTGGCACAAGCCTCAGCCACCAGACGCTGCCCAAGGACTGCCTGTGCCTGTGCCACGCTGGCCAGGGCAGAGTTGCAGGCCAGTGCACAGAGGGTCCCCAGGCCTGTGTGCAGGAACCCTTACCTCCAGTTCATCCTAGTGGAATTTGGATGATTCTGAGGAAGCCAGAATGAGAGGAGGTCATGAGGGTACAGTCGCAGGTGACCCTGGTGGCTCTACAGGACTCAGAGAGCCCCAAGGCAGGGCACTTGCCCTGCATCCTCATATTGCACCACATACTTGGGCCAAATGAACCTCTCTTCTTCATAAATGGTCCAGTCCATGGTATTCCATTATGGACCGGAAACAGTCCAAACTCATCACACTGCCTGCACTGCAAGGGAGGCTGTGGCCAAGCTGCATTGTCCCAACAGACCCCCCTTGTGCCTGCTGCCCCTCTGGCCCACAACAGCTCCTCTTTTATTTATTTATTTATTTATTTATTTATTTATTTATTTATTTATTTATTTATTGTCTTTTTGAGACAGGGTCTCACTATGCAGTTCAGACTGGCTTTAAGCTCACTTTGTAGCTCAGGCTGGTCTCGAACTCACAACAATCCTCCTGTCTCAGCCTCCTGAGTGCTGGGATTACAGGCATGCACCACCACACCCGGCCACGACAGCTCTTCTTTCTTCTTCTCTACTGTGGTTCTTCCTCTGCTCTTGAAACCAAGAACTATCTCTAAATGTAGTTTCCAACTCAGCCCCATCCCTGCTCCAGGAAGCATGTGGGTAGGTACCTGCCAGCATCATTCAGCAATAGTTCTTGGTGTGTGTGTGTGTCCAAGCATGTGTGTGAGCATGCATGTGTATGTAGATGTGTGTGCATGCGTGAGCACACGTCTCCACACACACCCCAGGTGTGATTTTTGGTTTGCTTTGGTTCATGGTCCTGAGTGGAACTCCTATGCTAGGCAAGGGACTTACTCCTAAGCCATACTCCAAGCTCATGACCCCCGACTTTTTGAAAGAAAAAAGCCGTATGTCAATATTTTCCTTCTGATGCCAGGTTGGGGGTAGAGTGTCTCTTAACACCAGAAAGAGAAGCATCCTGAGTGTGGTAGAAACAGCGTTACCTATAGGCTGCATGAAGCCTGTGCCTAAGTGGCTCAGTTCCACGCTGGCGGCCAGTGTGGGTGGCAGTTCCTACACAAATCCACATCAAACCCGATGTCTCCAACCCCTGGATGCTCCGCTGGAGCCTTAGTGCTGTGGTCTGGGATTCCATCCAGAGCTTGCCCCGGGATCTCCCCAGGCCCCCCAGCTCCAGGGCCCCCCATCATCTGGCATACCACCTGGGCCCTCATCTCATCCTCAGCTTTCCTTCCTGGTCCTACAGTCCCCATCCCCATACTGACCTGCAGATGGCCTCGTCCTCCTGAAGACCCTGTGAGATACCTGCGGATGCGCAGGCTTTGTTAAAGTTTCTGGGCAGTTGACGCCACAGCACTACACTCCTGAATGGGGGAGGGGAGCCCAGGGCACTACATGGGGCCACTGAAACCAGGTGTGGTGGCACAGACCTAAAATCCCAGCGCTGGCAAGGCTGAGCCAGGAGGACCACTACAAGTGCATTGCATAACAAAATCCTGTATCAATAAGTAAATAATATACAGATTTTTTTTTTGAAAAAAGCTGCAAAAAGTGACAAAGACAATGGGATCAGTGTGTTGGGAGGGGTGTGTGTGAGAGGATTCATGGTCACATGTCTTTCATTGTGTTACTTACATACTGGCCTCTCTTCACCTGGTATCCATCCATATATCACACAGAGCTAGAATAGCCAGGAGTGCATGTGATAGCTTCTAGAGCAAAAATTTAAAGCTGAATGAGGGAGTGTCTTCCTCCACCTCTGGGCAGCTCTGTGTAACGCTTCTTTTTTAGTTTTCATTTAGTCTCATTTTATGTATTTGGTACACAGTATCACTACACAGCTTGGACTCGTAGTGGTCCTCCTGTGTTCAGCCTCCTCAGCTCTGGGATTACAGGCCTGTGCCACCACACCCAGACTAGGTCGCAGGCCCAGCGTACCCTGAGGTGGGGTCAGCACTCATTTTAATTTTTTTTTTTTAATTTTTTTGGCAGAACCAGGGATTGAACTCAGGCCCTTGCATTTGCCAGGGAAGCACTTATTCCACTGAGCCATCTCACCAGCCCCTCATTTTAATTTTTAAATAACATTTATTGAGCCTGGCACAGTGGTACTTACCTGCCTATAGTCCCAGTACTGTGGAGGCTGAGACAGGAAGATGACTTGAATGTCAGAGTTTGAGGTCACCTGGTAACAGTGAAACTTTTCTTAGAAGAAAAGTTAGTTCACAAAGCCAAACAGCATAACAGATTTTCTACGTAAGTCCCACCCTCACACGTGCACACCCTCCCCCACCACCAATGTCTCCACGTGGGTGTGGCCTGTCTGTACAATCAGTGAGCCTTTCCTGGTGTCACAGTCACAGAGGCCCACAGCTCGTAGGAGGGGTCACTCTTGGTGTTGTCATCCTCTGGGTTTGGACAGATGTGCGGTGGCATGCGTCCACCATAATGACGCCACACCAAAGTGACCCCCACCGCAATCCCTGGCCCCATGGGTCTTTCCACTGCTTCCCTGGTTGTGCCTTTGGCAAATGCCCTATCACTGGAATCACACATGATGATGTCCGCTTGGCGCCCCTCACTCATAATAAACATTCTAAGGTTTTTTTTTTTTCTTTCACACTGAGCTACATCCCCAGCTCTTCTGTAAGTTTTACTTTGAGACAGTATCTTGCCACCTTTCTTGCCTCAGCCTCCCGGAAGGCTGGGGTTACAGGTGGAAGCTACCGAGTCTGAGAGGAATTTCAGCAGCCTGGGGAGGAGGCAGGCATGTGCGAGAGAGCTACAGGAGGGGACCGAAGACAGCGCTGGGCGGCGTTGGGCCCCCAGAGGAAAAGCCTCGTAGGAGGAAGGGGCGTTTCAAGGGTCAGAAATGAAGGTCACAGCGGAGACGGCCTGTACCGGGCAGGGAGAAGCCCCGAGGTCTGGGTCCCGGCGACGTGGAGCGAGGTGGCGCCTGTCCGGTGTCACTAGGGGGCGGTCTCGAGCCGCCGGAGCGAGCCAGGCTCGACGCTCTCCAGCCCGCGCTCCGCTGACCCCAGCCGGGCCAGCCCGTCCGAGCGCTTCCTGGCTGACGGCCGGCGTCTGCAGCCGGGGCCGCGACACTCACCGCCTGCCTTGGTTTCCTTCCCAGCCTGCGCTGCCCAAGACAATCGCAGCCGGAAACAGCAGGCCGAGCCCTCGGCGGTGCCAGCCCGCTCTTCCGCCGGCCGGCAGGAGGGGGCGCTGTCTGCGCCGCGGACCTTCGCGCAGGCTGTCAGCGGGCGCCCAGGGGCTCCCCCAGTGAGCGGTGGCTCTGGGCTCCCACCCGCCAAAAGGACAGCGATCTAGTCCGGTGCCGTGGGTGGAGGAGCAGCAGGAGGGGCCGGGGACGGTGGGGCACCGTGAGGCACCCTCCCGCCGAGTTCTGCGGACGGAGCCGCCTCTGCGCCCCAAACGCTGGCTGCGGCTCCAGGCCTCGGGATGGGCACAGCGCTCGCAGGGCAGCCTGGGACCCTGGGCCTCAAGCGCTCCGTCTGCGCTCGTGCGGGTTTCTGCCATTGGAGAGAAAAAAGAACATTGTTTAGAGGGGAAAAAAAAAAAAATCAAGGTTTAGGGGGCCGGCCAGATAGCTCAGCGGACTACAGCCCCTGAGTAGGCGGGCGCAGGGGGCCTGGGTTCGATTCCCGGCTTCACAATGTGCCCGCCCTACTACCGGCCCGGCTCCTGGGGCGCATTGAGACAAGGCACAGTGGCCTGTGCGTGTAATCCCAGCGCTTGGGAGGCTGAAAACAGGCGAATCACTACGAGGCTGATCTGATCTCCTGTGTATTGAGACCCTGTAGACTCTGTACTAAATACATAAAATAAATTTTTAAAAAAATAAAGGAGGGGGAGGCATGGTGCTCGGCAGCAGAACACAGCATCTAAAGTTCCACCCCCAGCACCAGGGGAAAATGTGAAGCATTCCGGAGGAAGTGTTGTCGGGTTTTGTTTTTTTGTTTTGCTTTGTTTTTGTTTTTGTTTTTTTGAGACGGGATCTTACCATGTAGCCAGCTGGTCTTGAATTCACAGGGATCCTCCTGCCTCTACCTCTGGAGTCCTGAGACAACAAGCACGTGCCACCACCTCTGGCTATCTTTAAAATCGGATTTAAGGGCCCAGGGAGATAGCTCAGGAGAATAAGTGCTTGCATGGCAAGTGCAGAGTCCTGAGTTCAATCCCTGGTACTGCAAAAAAAAAAAAAAAAAAAAAAAAAAAAAAAAAAAAAAACATAAAATCGGATTTAAATATCGAAAGGAAGAAAATGAGAAAGATCCCATCCCATGTATTCTTTCATCTGTTTTTTAAGAAAAAGGAAAGAACTTTCACAGGTGTCCTTGTAAGTACACAGAAAGACTTGTGGGACAGTTATGCCATCCTCTGGTGCCCACCCTGCCTGGGGCCCCACATGGCCGCTGACAGGGGTTGCCCAGGTGATGGCCTCGCTCAAAGCCAGGCACGCCGCGCAAGCACACTGCAGGGCGCAGGTCAAATCAGGCCAATAGGAATAAAATCAGTGGACTGTGAACCCTGCACTTCCTACTTGTGACATCCTATTGTAGTTTCACAAGAGGTCGCCCTTAGCTGAAGCTTGCAGGGTCAGTATTTCTCACAACTTGTCATACATCTGCAACTATTTCCATCAAGATTTCAATCGTTAATGCTGGGCGTGGTGGTGTATGCCTGACACTCCAGCATTGGGGAAGCTGAAGCAGGAGGACTGCTACAAGTTGAAGGTTGACCCGAACAAACTACATAGCGAAACTGTGTCTTAAAACTAAGTAAGTAAAATGAATAAACTTCTCAAACTAAATAAATAGGGCTGGAGAGATAGCTCAGCGGACTAAAGTGCCTGCTTGGGCAAGCTTGGGCAAACACAGGGATTTTGGTTTGATCCCCAGCATACTATATGCTGTGCCAGCCCCGCCCCCAGGGCAATCTGAGCAGGCCACAAAATAAATAAATAAATACTCAAAGAATTTGAATAAAGAAATAAACTTCTCACCGAGCTCCAATCACCTCATGCCAAGGACCAGCCACCTCTTTATGCAGATGAGTTTGCCAGTTCCCCATTCCCCTCACTCCTGGTTGCCTTCTGATGTAGAAGTTGAGATTCCTCCTCCACTTTAAAGGCCCCTGGGTTATCCCTGTGGCAGATGCATACTTCCTGGGACCCGTGTCTCTCTCAGAATTGGAACACAGACATTCGCTCAAAGGGCGGTTTTACTCTGTGGAGGGGAAAAGCAGCTCGCTGTGCTCACAGAGCCGCCCAGGGAGGCGGCCAAGGCTGCGCCCTGCTCAGAGCACCTCTGCTCACAGTGAGTGGGAGGGCGTCTCCCGTGGCACACACGGGTCTGGGGTGTCAGTCGCGACTCCACACAGCTCCAGCAGGCTCTGTCTCTCTCTAGAGCTCAGTGGCCAGCCTGCTGGGAACCCTACAGGGCCCTTCCGGGGCAGGCACCAGTCCCCTGCCCAGAAACGCCCACAGGCTGAGTCAGGTAGTGTCCGCCCTTCAGCCACTCCCCTTGCACTTCCTGAAGGCGTTTCTGATAATGCAAAGGAGATGACCAGACGACCCGAGGAAAGAGTGTGATAGCAGCCAGGCTAACTGCACCTCCTGCAAGTCCCCAAGCCACCAAAGTGCATCTTCTAGTCAGGACACTTCTGGCTGACACCACCAGGACAGTCCCAGTTTAATTTTGAGCTAAAAAAATAAGATTAAAGAAGATAGATTGGGTATCACTTGATAGCTGCCAGGAACCATTTTCAAAAAAGATTTTAAATCTGTCCTCTTAGCTAGTTCATCCATGTGTAGGAAACCAGCCGTAGAAAACTACACAAGGGCAGGGAGTAAACACTTGCCAAGTGTGAGGTGTGCGTGTGTGATTATGCCAGATGGAAGCCCTCTCCATATAATAGAATCCACTGACTTGAGAAAAAAAAAAAAGTCATTAAAAAATAAATTTGAAATTTTTAAAAAAGTCATAAAAAGAGAAAATTCAGGGGCGGTGCTGCACACCTGTCATCCCAGCACTCAGGAGGCTGAGGCAGGAGGATCTACTCAAGTTTGAGACCAGCCTGTGCTACAGAGTGAGACCCTGTTGCAAAACAGATAAGTAAATAAAGAGCAGAGACTCCGAGCTGTGCCACCGGGGTCACTGCAGCCCCACCATTACTACCTGGCTCTGTGGCAGCCACACATCTGCTCTCAGCTCAGTCCCTCTTTCAAATGGGTACAGCAGGGAACAGGACTATCATCGGGCCAACTCAGATCTGCAGTACTTAGGACAGTGCTGACTTTCCTGCCTCAGCCTCCCGAGGGCTGGGATTACAGGAGCACACTGAAGAAGTCTGATCACCACCATGCTGACCAGAGATTCTTCTTTATCACCCCGCCCACCACACCTGCACCTGGAGGCTCATAATGATAAAGGAGAACAAAACTCTCAATGTGAAAGGTACCGGGGATGAGTTTGTGTTTTCTAGAACCAAAGAATGAATGTTAGGAACAGAGATTAAGAGCAGAATATTTATTGGGGAAAAAAGCTGTCCAAGAGAGGGACAGAAGGGAGAACCGAGCAGGTTGTCCCCCAGCAATCATCTTAAAACAGGGCCTTTCCAAGGTTCCCACCTGGAGGCCACCCTCCGCCATCTGCTGCTGCCTCCTGACCTTCAGCCCCCTGTCCGAGGGTGCCCTCCATCACCCTGTCCTGCCTCAGGACCATTCATTTCCTCAGCTTGTCCCCAACTTGTCATCCCCTGGACTGCTGGCATTAGATTTCAACCTAAAGTTAAATAGCAGAAGGGCTGGGGAAGTAGCTCAGTAGAATAAGCACTTGCCTGGCAAGTGCAAGGTCTTGAGTTCAATCCCCAGTTTTGCAAAAAATAAATAAAAATAAAGTTAAATAGCAGAAAAAAATAATTCATTTTATGTACATGCAGATGTATTCCAAAGTCAATTAAACTCCTCAATAATTGTTTCCTAGGAAAATATAGAGGGAACAGTTAAAAACTGATAAAGAGGCCAGCCATGCTGGAGCAGGCCTGTGATCCCGGCAGTCTGGGAGGCTGAGGCAGGAGGATCAAAAGTTTGGGCCCAGCCCAGGTAACTCAGCAACTTAGCCAGACCCTATCTCAAAACAAAACATAAAGAGATCTGGGGGTGCAGCTCAATCCGAAGCCCTGGGTTCGATCCCATGAGTCACTGTCTCCTTTCTGCCGCTGTGTGAGATGCCCATGTTCCCAGCCAGGAAAGGCGCTGCTCCAAGGCCCAGCAAATGCAACCGGAGAGGCCTTCTGACTCCGCTGGAGGCTCTGGGCCACCAGCTGTGCGAGGTCTCAAGTCTCCTGAGGCTGGGCGTGGCTGGAGGGTGAAGCATTTGGCAGGCACATTGCACAGGGAGGCTTCCAGGTCAGCAGGCAGGCAAGGCTCATAAACAGTGAAATTGGGCCAGGAGATAGCTCAGTAGAATAAGTGCTTGCCTGGCAAGCACAAGGTTCTGAGTTCAATCCCCGGTACCACAAAAATAAATAAATAAGTAAGTAAGTAAATAAATAAATAACTGAAATCACCTGAAGGTGAAATTCAACTCCCAGCCCAAGATGTGAGCCACACCCATGAGCGAGCCACACCCACATCCATCCTCAGCCCTGTGGTACCCACATGGGTGGGTACAGAGAGGTGCTCACATGGCCTGCAGGTGATCGCTGTACTGCCTCAGCTTCTCAAGAGCTGGGATCTCAAGTGTGCATTGTCACACCTGCTTATTCACTCTGTGTGTGTGTGTGTGTGTGTGTGTGTGTGTGTGTGTGTGTTACTGAGGATGACTCAGGGCCTTCACTGTGAGCTACCTCCCTGGCCCTTTCATTTTTATTTGAGAATGAGTCTTACTAAGTCAGCAAGTTACTCAGGTCAGATCTGAACTTGCAATCTTCCTGCCTCAGTCTCCTAGACTGATAGATTACAGTTGGGCACCACCATGGCGTTCTTATTAACTTTCTGGTAACTTTGAATTTATTCCTAAATAAAAGTTAAAAAAAAAAAACAAGTGAATGAGACAGGCAAATGCAGCTGGTGTGCAGGATCCCAACAGTGCAGACAGGGCAGAACAGGCCAGGTGGGCCAGGTGGTGACACATGGGCCCTGGGCTGCGGTGACCATGGGCAGTGGATAGGGTCCATCCTTCTGAGGAGGACAAGAAGAAGAAATGGGAGCAGGCCACGCTCTGTAGCCCCTCATGTCCTGATGATGAGGCCCAGAGTCCTGAGCTTCCTGAGTCTTGTTAGTCTCTTTCTTTCTTTTCTTTTTGAGACAGGGGCTCACTATGTAGCCCAGTTAGCTTTGAACTCACAGCGATCCTCCTGCCTCCGTCTCCTGCGTGCTGGGATGACAGGTGTGAGGCAGAACACCTAGCATAGGCCCTGTGGTTCAAACGTTGCCCCTCCCCTATAGGCGCCCTAGAGAAGGCAGTGGGAAGGCTCCCCCGGAGTTTCCCAGGTGTACTGCCTTTGTGTCGGGGCTATGTGGCTGGGCACCTGGACACTGAAGGGACAGGGCTGCTTTCCCACTCCTGGGCTGGTGCGTGCTTCCTTGCTAGCACTGGCTGTCACCACCTGGGCAGCAGCCAGTAGAGCTCAGGCCTTGCGTTGGGAGGCCCTGCTGCGGCCACACCGGAGTACAGACCCTCATGGGGACACACTGGTGCCTGCTGAGCTCCCAGCACCCTGCCTGTGCCAGAGATGTCCTGGGGGCCCCACGGACAGCACCTGCAGGAAGGACAGGGCCCTTGAGGAATCCCAGGAGCAAGAGGAGAGTGGGGACCCCTCACCAATTGGTTTCCACTATGGCCAGCATTGGATGTCGCCTCTCATAGCCTTCTCACAGTCAGTGGGGTTACCACGCAGGTGACAAGGACACCAGGCTCTGTCCCAGTGTGAGGGAAAGCATGTCCTGAGGACCTAGTGGCCGTGTCTGCCAGGTGACATGGGAGACAGGCACAGACATACCTCATACTCTGGCTGAGTAGTCTCTGTCCCTGTCACACACAGCACCATAGGTCACAGGGAATTGTCACTGTTATACTTGCACTGATTATAGATGTCAGCTACTAAACGTATATTCTGTTTTGTTGTTGTTATTGTTTTTCTCTAGAGACAGTCTTGCTACACTGTTTAGGGTGGCCTTGAACTCACTATGTAGTCCAGACTGCCCTTGAATGTATGGCGATCTTCCTGCATCAGCCTCCCAAGTGCTGGGATCACATGTGTGTAGCACCAGCCTGGTCCTGAGCACGTACTCATGGCTAGGCCATGGGCACATGATTTCCCCAAACAATTCTTAAACTGTGAGGAGAATTCACATGGGCTTTGGTTTTACTGTTGAATAGAGGGTGGAAATGACCCCATTTTGCAGATGTGGCAACTGAGGCTGGACAAGTCCTCACCAAGGGCCCAGATGGTACAGGGGCAATGGACTCCACATCTGGTGCCCTCACCTCTGCCTTGCCTTCCCAGGCCTGACAGCTCTGCCTTTTCTCAAGCCCCAACCCGGGCCAAGTCCCACCGTACTTAGAGGTGCAGGGGACAACAGAGCCCGCACCACCTGTGCACAGAGCCACAGTGCCACTGGAGAGGGACACACTACCCCCAGAGTGGGCAGGGGCTGCCTGTGTCAGTCCGTTACTCACCCCCACTGGCCATGCCCCCCCACAGCAGTGATAGATGGTTTGTGAAACACCCAGAGCTTGCGGTTGACCAGAATCCTGAAATAATTCCATCGAGACCGGAATTCATGCAATGCTCACATCCTGATGTGGTGAGCGGCCACCGCGGGATGGGACAGTGGGGCAGCCTCCAGCCCCCCTCACCCACGGCTCCGGAAGGCCCCTGTGACAGGAGTGGGGCCCTGATAAGCGCCACCTGACCAGGAGGCCCAGGCAGAGAGATTAATGCACAAATTGTCAACAACCTCTGTGTCCCACGGGGGGGTCACCCTGGGAAAAGGACAGTGAGCCCTCAGCACTGACACTGAGCTGGCCCTGCCTCAGCCCCAGGCTGGGGTGCCCACCGCCACTACCCAGCACAGGCACCTGGGCAGGAGGGGCAAGGGATGCAGTGGACCTGAAGCAGGGTGCCAGCTGCCCCCAATGTGTCCCTGAGCTCTCCCTGGCCTGTGCAGACCCTGGCCGTTCCTAATGCCCAACCTGGGTTGGCTCCTGGGTGACACTCACTACCCAGCCAGCCCTGGGCTGCTCGCCCTGCAAGGAGATAGCTTTTTGCAGGACGCATGTCCCCTCACAAGAGCACCTGGCAGCCATGGATGGCCACACTCGGGGCGCCCTGTTTGTGGTTCCAGCATAGTTTCCTGCCCTCAGAGGGAGCCTGTAATCAGGATGCTCCACACACGGCATGAGCAGGCCCACCCACCACCCTGTGCCACAGTCACAGCCTTTGGAGGAAACCTGTTCCTTGTCTCTAGCCTATTCCTACTCTAGTGAGTGTCAGTACTTGCCACTTAGTGCAAGTCTGTCTTTCTCATTAGCTCACCAAGGAGAGGGGTCACAGGCTCAGGGTCTCCGGAGCCAGCTGGGGCAGGTCCAGGGGCCGAGTGCGAGAGGCGGGAGAGGGTGAGGGCATGCAGGCCCCGGAGGGTCAGGTGTGGGCTGCTCCAGCTACCCGGGTGGAAGTGGCCTGGCTGGCTCAGCTGTTGCAAGACAAAACCTGTGCATGGAGGGCATGAGTTCAGCTTTCAGTAACGTCGATGACATTCTGTGGAGAGAGAACCCCCAATCCACAGGGCATTCCCCCACAGTCGTCAGCTCCCGGGAGCAATGGCTGGGTTTGCATCTCAACCCTTGTTGTGTAACCACGGAGAAGGCATGCAGCGCCTCTCAGCCTCAGTGTCCCGTCTGTCAGGTGGGGCAGCACCAATTCCACCTTCAGAGCACACAAAGCCAAGCAGCGCAGCATCTCCTGAAGACCTTCCATGGGCCCAGACCCAGTGCTGCCTCTGGCTGCCCACCCCGCCCGGCCGGCTCAGGGACAGCGTGTGGGCAGATGTGTAATTAAAGGCCACTGGAATTGGTGAGCACACTGTACCTTTGAGCAGAATTTCTCAGGGAAAGGTGGGTACGGCTACACACCCACTTGCAAAGCTGAAGCAGGAGGATTGCTGACAGTTGAGGCCAGCCTGCGCTAAATAGGGAGACCTTGTCTCAAAAATCATAACACAATTTATTAGGGAAATCATGGGAAATTGGTAACAAAGTTGGCCGGGCATAGGAGCTACCCACAAGCCACTTGAGAGGAGCCTTCAGCCCATGAGGCCCTCAAGAGCCATCTGGTCCTGGGCAGGAGGGACCAGCTTCCCTACTTCCAACTAGAAGCTTGGAGCAACAGTGACCCCTGAGTAAGGGGTCAGGCATCTGGCCAAGTTCAGTCACATGATAGATTGCTGTCCTCTCTGTCCCTAGCCCCACCCCCCCACCCCCCCCCGTGAACTGGCTCAGCCCCCACTGACTGCCTCAGGGACCTGGGCTATCACTGTAGGATGAGGTTCTGTATCCCCACACCATCCTCAGAGTCCAGGGAGGCCAGGATTCTGAGACCCAGAACATCAGGGCAGGGATCTGAACCCCAACTGTCGCCAGCCTCCTCACACGGAGACAGTGCCACCTGCCGCTTCCGCTGCTGATGTGCTAGGGGCTGGCACCCTCTGGCGGCCGAGGCGGGCTGCGCAGCTGTTCCCTGCCCTCTCTACTCAGGGCCAACTTTGTAAAGGTGGCCAAGGCTCAGAACACACGAAGCCTTCTCCGTGCCTCAGGAGCAGGCAGGGCCAGGCCTGCACTCTGTGGCCACAACCTGGCCTTGACTGGGCACCTCCGTGTGTGACCCCCACAGGACAGGAGGCCCCTTGCTATAGATGCCATGCCCTGGGACTGAGGCCCATCTGACTTGCTAGGCCTGACGCCAGGCAGCCTCCTGCAACAGCCCCCATGGTCCCCTGGTACTGAAAAAAAGACTTAGTTTATCCTCTGGAAAGGGAGTCAAAGAACTGCCTTGTGAGGTATTTGAGTTACCCTGTGGCACCACTTGCCATGACATCTTGCTGGATCTAAGAACCACAGAGCAGCCAGGCATGACAGTGTACACCTGTAATCCCAGCAGTCAGGAGGCTGAAGCAGGAGGATCAATGCAAATTCAAGGCCATCCTGGGCCACATAGTGAGTTCAAGCCCAGCCTGAACTACATAGTGAACCTGTCCCCTAAAAAAAAAATAATAATAATAATAATGTCAAGCAAAATGAGACCTGGCCTCGAAAACAAAACAAAAGCACACCGTGATGACACAGTCCACGTGGTGCTGAGGACCAGGCACTGCCTGAGGCCTGCTCCCTTCCCTGAGTGGCACAGCAGCAGCTACTCTGAGGACAGAATTGGTGCTGCTCCACCTGACAGATGGGACATCAAGGCTGAGAGGCACTTCGTGCCTTCACCATGGTTACACGACAGGGGTGGAGACGCAAACCCAGCCACTCCTCCCAGACAGCCACTCTCTGGGAGTGCGGATGCTGAGCACACGCTGGCCCATGCAGCACTGCTCAAAGTGTCCTTTCCCTCAACTCATGTATAATGCACTCTGTGTCTCTCACATATATAAAATACCAGCTTCACTTGCCCTTCAAAGGCATTGAACAACCGGGGATGGTGGTGTACTCCTATAATCTCAGCCTTCTGGGAGCCTGAGGCAGGAGGATCACTATGAGTTCAAAGCCAGCCTGGGCTACACACCGAATTTAAGACCAGCCCGAACTAGATAACCCTGTCTTCTAAAGAAAAAATAAAATGAAGTCAAATAAAGCAATTCCATTCTGGTGAGAAAGACTGGCCAGCCAGCAAGGAGCCTGGCACCTGGACACGGCTTATCCTGGAGGCACACGGCAGCTGCTGCACCACTGGGAGGCCCAGAGTGTGTCCCCTACCCCTGAGCCCTACTGACCTCAATCTGTCCAGTCCAAAGGTAGGCGTGGAGTGTGGGCATGGTGGTGCACACCTGTCATCTCAGCACCCAGGAGGCTGAGGCAGGAGGATCACAGGTGTTCAAGATCAGACTGGGCTCCATAGCAAGACCCTGTCTCCAAACAAAGTGTGCTCTTTGCCAAATGGATCCAACATACACAAAGACACCACACATTCCCCAAGGTGTCCACCCAGGAGGGCTGTCCCAAGGCCAGACTACTGGCATGGGTGTTGGGACACAGAGGAAGGTGCAGCAGGGACAGGCTGCAGTCCTCCCAACACGAAGAGAAGACTGAAGTAGAAAAATGGACACTAACGTGTCCAGGGCAGGACCTGGGTCACTCAAGCGCCAGGCCTCCCCCATCCACTGGGTCACCTGTCCCATCTACCACATGGACCTCTGGTTTCAGTCCCCCAGCTTTTCTACATTAGATGGGCTTCCAGCACCACACCAGTGAGTGGTAGAGCCTTTGAGAGGTGGGGTCAAGTGGGCAATGATGGTGTCCTGGCTCCACCCCTGTGGTGGGGCTGAGCTGGGTGTGGGTGGGGTCAGTTGTCACCCATGACTTTGGAGACCAGAGTGTTGTAGCATAAGGCCACCATTCTGCATGCAGCCACTGCCTTTCTGTGTCACTGCCACCTTGTAACACAAGCCTGGCCATGCTGTTCAGGTCATTCAGCCACAAAAAGGCCACAGAAACCTGTCTGCTTTATAAAGCACCCAGCTTCGAACATTGTATCAACAGCAGCAGGAAGGCAGCCAAGACTAGGGCCCTGCGTGCACTGGCTGGACCACCGCCCATGGTTCGATCAGGTGGGCAGTGTCCCCACAATCACAGGATAGTCACACTGCAGTGGGACTCAGGCCTGCTGTCAACACTTGCCATCCCCAAGCCCTCACAAGCCCTGATATCCTCCACCCACACAGGCACACACAAACGCCTACCGCTGTGCCACAAGCACATTGTGCCAGTGGTCACCCTCGCCATATTAGGACAGCTTGGTCTGTTCTTAGGATGGGGACACAGGTGGGAAGACGTGACTTACCTGGGTGCACTGTCACATGTCTGTAATCTCAGCACTCTGGGAGGCTGAGGCATAAAGGTCTCAAGTTCAATCCCAACTTGAGCAATTTAGTGAGACCCTGCCTCAAAATAGAAAGTGCTGGTGATGTAGGCCCTGGTTTCACTCCCCAGTACTGAAAAAAACACAAATGTGAGGTGGTTTGCCTCAGAACACCTAGTGGGCAAGATCAGGGCCCCATTCCAAGTGAACCTGAGCCCACACTACTCCGATTGCCCAGGTGTCTCCCACTGCATGCACATACTAACAGATGCATGGACACAGACACACGCAGGCACACATACGCAGACACACGTGGGAACACACAGGCACGAACACACACTGCCTCTCCCTCTCCTTTGCCCGGCTGAGCCCAGACCCCGAGCTGCCTCATCTGTGCAGTCATGTTCAAAGGGGCCTCCTGGGATGCCCTCTTAGACTCCATGCTGTCTCCCTGGGGCTCCCAGCACCCACAGTACCTAGGCTGCAAATGGACACCTGTGGGAGGGGACTAGACGCTTCACATGGGTTGTCATGCGGGAAAGGAGCTCAAGCCGTCCAGTGGCCCCAGGCTTGCAAGGACTTGGTACCATTTCTACCACTCCCAGGTGCTCTGAGGGTGGGACAGTCCTGCTCCCAGTCACGGGCTCAGAGGACCAAGTGCTCTGTGAAGTCTCCACACACAGGCTGCCCTGAGGAGTGTGTGTGACCCTGGGCATGGGAGAAAGGGACAGAGAGGGTCCACTGGCTTGGGAAGACCTGTACCTCAGCCGCACACCCAGCACTCACATACGCAGTGGCAAAGAGAACCTGCAGCACCAGCAGAATTGGGGACTGGGAAGGACACCAGCCAGTGACCTTCCTTCCACCTCCGACGCTGCCCAGAACTCACCATACAATATCTGTCACTGCACAGTTAGCCTGGAGTCCCATGGAGAAGTGGCCACCAGGGCCTGGGCCTGTGTCCTCTCCACATGGCGCACACCATCTGCCATGAGCACTGAGGCGCACAGGGACACCAAGGATGTACCTCTCAAATGGCTCTGCTCAGGGCATCCCCAGAGCTACAATAGAAAAGCCTCCTGCTTGTCGAGCCTGAGCTTTTGGCCCTCACCAGTGTGAGTCACAGAGCTCGTCCATGACCCATCATCACGAGCCCGTGATTGGGAGCAGGACTGTCCCACCCTCAGAGCACCTGGGAGTGGTAGAAATGGTACCAAGTCCTTGCAAGCCCGGGGCCACTGGACGGCTTGAGCTCCTTTCCCGCATGGCAACCCATGTGAAGTGTCTAGTCCCCTCCCACAGGTGTCCATTTGCAGCCTAGGTATTGGTGGGTGCCGGGAGCCCCAGGGAGACAGCATGGAGTCTAAGAGGGTATCTCTAAGAAGAGAACGTTAGGCCTGGGGTGATGTGCACCTGGAACCCCTGTACTCTAGTGAGCTGATGCAGGAAGACTGCAAGCTCAAGCCCAGCCTGGGCAACTGAGCGACGGAGCAAGACTATCAAAATTAAAAAGCTGGGCAAGGTGGGGCTGGGGAGATGGCTCAGTAGAGTAAGCACTTTCCTGGCAAGCTCAAGGGCCTGAGTTCAATCCCCAGTTCCACTAAAAAAAAAAGCTGGGCAAGGTGGTACACGCCTGTAATCCCAGCACTTGAGAAGCTGAGATAGGAGGATCACTTTAAGTCCATGGCCAGCCTGGGCTATACAGTGAATTTGAGGCCAGCTTGAACCACAGAGCATGACCCTGTCTCAAAAAATCCCAAGAAAATAAAAATAAAAGGACCTGGGTGTGGTGATGCATGCCATAACCCCAGCACCTGGGAGGCTGAGGCTGGAGGATCATTGCAAGCTCAAGGCCAGCCTGAACTGTGTATCAAAACTCTGTCCCACGTGGAAAAATGACAGAGAGCTGTGCCTCTTTTTTTTTTTTTTTTTTTTGTCTTTTTTTTTTGAGACAGGGTCTCACTGTGCAGTTCAGGCTGGCCTTAAGCTCACTTTGTAGCTCAGGCTGGTCTCGAACTCACAACAATCCTCCTACCTCAGCCTCCCTAGTGCTGGGATTACAGGCCTGCACCACCACGCCCGGCTCAGCTGTGCCTCTTATACCACACATCATTAGCAGAGTGTGGGACATGGTGGAAACAGTTCATGGAGCAACCAGAGGACCTGTCACAGTGGCTGTTGCATAGCAGAGCAGTGTGCAGAAGCTGTCAGCCTTGCTGGGTAGCTGAGGTAGCTGGCGCCGAGGGAGGCAGCTCCTCAGATTTGGGCCTGGATGGATGCTGACTCATGTGTTTCCATCTCAGGACCCCCCACTGCCCAGCTGTCCCAGGATGTATTTCCAGGCCTCAGTGTGGAGTCCTGGGCCCTGCTGCTGATCCTCACCTTCCTGTGTTTTTTTTTGTTTTTGTTTTTTTAATGTTCTCTGTTTTTAAAAAGAATTATTTTATTTTTAACATCTTATTCTCTTCTGATATTTAAATAAAATTCTTTACTTGAAATAAAAAATCCATTTCAAAAAGACAACAAAACAAAAATAAAAAGAGCTGAGGATGCAGCTCAACAAAAAAGCCCTAGGTTCAATCCCCAGCACCAAAAAATGAGACAGACAGACAGACAGACAGACAGACAGACAGACAGACAGAATATGCCACAAGTCTCAAGGGAGTGGCAGCAGCCCAAGGCTTGGTGTAGATATGACTTTACCCTGAAACGCAGGCTGGGGCAACCCAGGGGAACCAGGACACTGAGGTGGCCAGGCCTACAGGAGGCTCATGGTGGAACCTAACTTGGACCTGGAGGTCCTGAACCCCAGGGGCTGAGCTGGGGTGGCACAGGAGGGCCAACAAGGGCCAGCAGGATGTAGAAGATCACAGGATACTCTGCAACGCCAGGGTGCCCTCAGACAAGCTCCATTCACACACTACCCCACACTGCACTGTCTCTCTGGGATGACTTCCTTTCCTAGTGCCTTTGGGCCTAGTGCAGTGCCTGGCACATGGTGAAGACACATGAGAAATGAGCTTGGGAACCACTGAGTCCATGAGGCAACCAAGCCCTCCAGTTTTGGGGCAGTGCCAGGCACTGCCAGGGTGGAGCCAACTGGGTACCTCCCTCTTCAATCTTCAGTACCTGTCTGGCTCGTCTGGGCTCCTGATCGGCCACTTCTCACCTGTACCTGCAGCCTGTTGTCACTGCTTCCTTTCCCCAGGCAGTCTGATGGATTGCATCTTTCCCACAGCTATCAACAGAATGTTTGTGTCCCCATCCCATCTTGATTCCTATGTAGGAATGCAGTCCCCAAGCTCAGGGTCCTGGGAAGTGATCACCTCATGAGTGAGGCAAGTGACCCCATGAAAGTGCCTCAGGAGGCGCCTCACCTCCCTGGTTTGTGAGGATGCAGCCGAAGGCGCCATCTGCAATCCAGGAAGTGAGACCTCACCAGGCACTGAATGTGCCATGCCCTGGCTGGGCTTCTCAGTCTCCAGAACCTGTGCTAAGCCACCAGCCTGTGGTCTTCTGATACTGCAGTGGAAGCAGACAGAGACATCATCTTAACATAATTTCTCTGGATTCTCTTTTGAGCACAAGTCAAAGGGGAACCTGGATTCTGGGTCTCCTTGGCCATCAGCCCCACTCACAAACCCTTCATCCCCTGAAATTTGCCACAGCTCCGCCTGTCTCCCTTCTAAGGCCCCCCACTGTGATGCCTCCTCTTTGCATGCTGTGGTTCGTTCTTGGCCTGGCAGTGTGCTGGGTACCAATGGACTGGTGGGGGCTGAGATGGCACCATGGAGGGCACAGTCATGGTGGCATACAGGCCACATTCAGCTCTGGGCTCAAGCCTGACCCAGCCTGGAGGTCCTCTTCCTGTCACCTCTCAAACCTGTCCTCCCAGTGACAGCACAGTTGCCAGAGCTGAGGCCACGCCAGCCCAGGCCTAAGCCCAGCTTCAAGATGGCGCCGGGCCCGGTCCACGTCAGCAGCCTCTGTAGAGAACACGGGCTCTCGGGCACACTTGGGGGCGCTTCCTGTCTGAGCTTGTGGCCCCCAACCGCTGGCAGGGCGGGTTTCCGGCAGGGCTGCGGCAGGGGCCTGCACTATCAGCTCGGCACCAGACGCCCGGTCAGGATACTTGTGGTGAAACTGTGAGGGTGCACTGGTCCTTTGGGGTTTTCTCCCATGTCACCTCCAAGACAAATGGAGGCGGAGTGACACCAGCCCTTCTTCAGCCCTGCTCTGAGTCAGGGGCTGGGCGGCAGGTACCTGCCAGGGCGGGGCCTTGACCCCCACGTGATGGCTGCTGGGACATCCCAGGACTGCAGCTGAGGAGAAGGCCAGGCCCAGGCCCTGGGGACCCTCATGTTAGGGGGCTGCAGGGACGGCGCCTCTCTGGGGATCTTGATGGGGGGGGCACTCCTCATTCGACGTGCAAGCCACAGGGGGGGCGCTGGGGCCAGAGCCTGAGAGGTGCCCCGTGCCTGCGCATGTCGCCCTGCAACCAGGGATGCCAGCCCGGGCCAAGGCTTTGCACCAGGGTCCCGCATCACCCTCCCCACTCCGAGATTTACAAGGGGGAAACTGAGGCTCTGTCTACTACCAGGGAAATCAAAGGTCAGGGAAGCGTAAGGCTGCTCACACCCCAAGATGCTGGATCCCAGAAAGCCCAAGATGCCAGGGTCAGAGAAGGGTGGGATGGTTTGGTGGGCTGGAGGGGCCTCCTCACGGTCCTGCCCCTCATGCTGTGGTGGCCATCTACTCGGCAAGCCTTGCTGTCCCCATGGTCCAGGCATGACATCTGCGAGCCCAGCTCTGGCTCACGGACCCTCATCAGCCCTCAACTCTGCTCCTGCCGACCCCAGACCCAGTGCAGTAGGGGCAGGGGCGACCGATGTATCCTAGTCTGCATCGCTAGGTGGCGCGCCAGCCAGAAAACTGGCTTCCTGAGAAGGCTCGGCCCAAGGGGTCTTTAAGGCGAGGCAGCCATACGGGTGCACAGAGCCGCCAGGCCCCCAGCCACCCTTCTGCGCCTGCGTAAAGAGTAGCAACCCCAGTACGCATGCGCAGCTCCCTTCCCAGCAGGTGAGCAGCCGCCGCTCCAGCAGAGGGCGCCCTCGCCCAGCGTGCGGCCGAAGCGAAGGGCTCTGCAGCGGTTTCCGGACTTCTCTCCAGAAAGTGAGCATGGTTTCCTGTGGGTCGTGGAAAGGCCTGACGAGGAGGCTGAGTGCTCTTAAAGGTGGGGCCAGGCAGCTCTCGGAGGAGCGAGCCCTCTACCGCGACCCCGGAGGCCGAATTACCCGACGATTACTGTGTCCCGTTCTGCGAGCGCCCCAGGGACCAGGGCCCTGAGACTGGAGCAGCGGGTGCCATCGCCGGGTGACGAGCACTTGCTGTGCCACTTGGCTTTCATTACTCGGTGTAACTCAAAGCCGTTCTCAGCAGGTGACAACGCGGCTGCACTTCACTTGAGGAATCCGGTGCTCTACCTCCCTGTTTGCGGAAGCCATGGGTCGTCCCCACGTGGCCTAGGGTCGGCATGTCTGGATTTGGGGGAGCCTGGTTCTCCTCAGCTCCGACCCACAGGGGAGACGGACCTGGCCTCACTGTTGGCGGGTGTTTCCTCCTGGCAGCATCTAGTGATGGTTCAACCCTTGACTTTTTTTTTTTTTTAAAGAGGATTAAAATAATAATAATAGCCGGGCGTGGTGGCGCACGCCTGTAATCCCAGCACTCGGGAGGCTGAGGCAGGAGGATTGTTGTGAGTTCAAGACCAGCCTGAGCTACAAAGTGAGCTTAAGGACAGCCTGAACTACATAGTGAGACCCTGTCTCAAAAAGACAAAATAAATAAATAAATAAATAAATAAAAATAATAATAATAATAAAAGATACAGAATTTCAAAACGAACTTAAATGAACAATAGTTGTTATACTACATATTCAAAGTAGTTGTTTGGATCATCAGATAAGGGCATGCACGATTGATTAAACAATATAAGCACTAACTGTCCCTTTCAATAAACCAATTGGAATTGGTAGTAGAATTAGACAGGCATGGTGGCGCAGGCCTATAATCCCAGCACTCGGGAGGCTGAGGCAGGAGGATTGTTGTGAGTTCGAGACCAGCCTGAGCTACAAAGTGAGCTTAAGGCCAGTCTGAACTGCATAGTGAGACCCTGTCTCAAAAAGACAAAAAAAAAAAAAAAAAAAAGGGCGGCGGTAATAGCTCAGCGGACTAAGCGCTTGCTTAGGTAAGC
>PVKA01019053.1:0-12825 GCA_004027165.1 Ctenomys sociabilis | reverse complement strand
GTAGTACAATTACCCTAGCTATCTTGTATATTTTTCCTTTCCCCCATCCCAGTTCTTTCATTTTGATCAATTTTTCTCTTTTACGATATCTATTATGCCTTTCAGATTTTATTTACTTTCAGGTTCTTACACTAGGGAGAACAATGCGATGTTTATACATGTGAATCTAATTCACTTATGAGTATGGTCTCCAGTTGCATCCATTTACCTATAAAAGCCTCGCATTTATAGCACAGTAGGAGTAATTCTCCATTATATAAAAATACCACTTCTTTTTATCTAGTCCTCAGCTGATGGGCACCTAGGTTGTTTCCAAGCTTTAGCTATTACAAATTGTGCTGCCATATACATGGGTGCACATATATTGCTGTGGTGTTTTCAATTCTTCTGGAAAAATACCAGAAAGGGAATAGCTGGGTCAAATGAAACTTCTAATGCTAGTTTTTTTGAGGAATCTCCACGCTGACTTTCCTTTATTGCACCAGTCTACAACACTCCCACCAATGGTTGAGAAAGGTTCTCTTCCCCAAAGACTCACCATGTTATTGGTTGCTTTTTAAAAAAATATATTTGGTAGTCTTACTACACAGCTCGGACTCTGGTGATCCTCTTTTCAGCCTCCTCAGTACTGGGATTACAGGTGTGTGCCACCACACCAGATCTTGTGGCCACGTCAGCAAGCACAGGGGCAGGGCTGGTGCAGCTTGTGATACTGGAGCTCGAACCCAGGTCCCTGCGCTTGCCTGAACAGGTGCATAGTGAGCTGGGCTATCTTGCCAGCCCTGGTTAATTTCTTGATAATAGCCATTCTTTCTGGGGTGAGATGGAATCTCAGGGTTGCTTTAATTTACATCTCTCGAATGACCAATTATGTTGAACATTTCTTCATGTTTATTTGCCATTTGTATTTCATCAGAGAAGTGTACATTCATCTCAGATGCTCTTTTTTATTGGGTCTTTGAATTTGAGGGGTCTGATTTAATTCTTTTTATGTTCTAGATAAAAATCCTATTTGAGAGACAGTTGGCTAAATTTTTTCCCAGTTCTTGAGTTTGCTTTTAATTCCACTGGTGACTCCTTTTGATGTTGACACATCTTTTTACTTGGCTTCCTGGTCCTGGTCTTTCTCTTACCATTTCTCCACCTGTTAACAGTGATGTCTTCCCAGTCCTATTTGTTGAGAACTATGTTACCCAAGTTACTGTTTAATTTGTATACTGAAGAGCTCCTCCTGCCTTGGCCTCCAAAGTAGCTGGAACTACAGGAACATACTATCACATATAATGGAACCTCTTGTGCTATACTCCTCCTGAGTCCAGATAACCTCATCCCACCATTTTCATATGGAGTCCCTGTCTTGAAAAGGTCTGGAGATGCAGCTCAGTACAAAGGCCCTGGGTTCAATACCTAGTAGGTAGGTGCTGGAATCAGCCCTTAACCTCACCTACATTTGAGTTACACCAAATGTACTCAATAGCCACATGTGAAATCCAAGTGCAGATGTAGGGATGGGCACAGCGGACAAAACCTGCAGCCTTGGGAGCCAGGGCAGGCGTCACAAGCACTAAGTGAAGTGAGGTGGGGAGGAATCCGAAGGGCAGACTGTGGTGGGACCTGACAGAGTCTTAAGTCCCGAAGGCTGACTGGGTAGCTGGGTTTAGGTGGAGGAGCACCTCGGGGAATAAAAGTGCTGGGACTCCCTAGCCTCAGTACCACTGCATCACCACAGGCCCATCTCACAGCGACCTTCAGCCAGGACACAATATAAGCCTGTCCCATGAGCTCCAGCTCCCCTTGATTATAAGGTCCCTCTGAAAGCCACCTCTTCAGCTCATCCAACCACACAGCTCCATCCATACTCGCTGGCTCATCCCACAGATCTCTGCATCCCACAGGGCTTAGCACTGGCTGTATCCACACGGCTCTTGTGGCAGCCCTACGGTCTTCTGCCCCACAGATGGGTTGAGTGTCCTGCACATGCTGTAAAGTTGGTCAGGATCTGGATTGTGCTCAGTCCCCTGAACATCCATCCCCTGTGAGAGCCATCTTTACTGTGCTCCTCACTGCCTCCTTCATGGGAAGCAGGAGCTGGACACAGATCAGGCATAGCACGAGAGGCCAATGTGACCTGTGACCACACAGGTTTGAGGGGTGTTCTGGTGCTAAATGATGTTAGGACACCAAGGGGAACAAGAGGAACAATGGAAATGTTATATATGTGTACCAGTCCCCCAAGACGAATGAAATTCTGCATGACAAAGATACACTAATGAAAAAGAAATTAATGTGCCAGTTTTCTAATATATAAAATCTAAATACTTGCCTTGCAAATACACCCAGGGGAGCAAACCCACTGCTGAGTTAAAAGGCCCTTAATTCCAGTGCTGTCCCCAAAGTTAAGTTGTAAGTGACTTCCAACAGAACCACAGTCAAAGTTCACAGTCTCTGCTTTATTTCTACTTAGTCACACACAGTTTCAAAAAAATACATCCTCACCAGCGAATCAAACATTAGGAATTCAAAGGTGGAAAGGAAGGGGCTTCCAGGCTGAGAACATACCTGAGCACCAGAAAGAAACAGTGCCAGTCAAAAGTCTTTGTTCAAAACTTAAAAATGTCTGGGGTTTTTGGGATTAAAATTTTTTAAAAAGGAAGGATTTGGGGCAGGGGGGCCAGCTTCCTGCTTCCCCGCTCAAGTTGCAAACCTCACACTCGCAGCCCCTGCGTCTCAGTGCTCAACTCCCCACAGGCTCGTGCCACCTGCTCCCACCAGTTACAAGGCATCGAGGATGTGGTCAATCTTGGTGACCAGCTCCTGGCGCTTGGCGGAGATCAGCTTCTCGTTCTCCAGATATGTGTCCTTCTTCAGCTTGCCGGCCACCAGCCGCTCGGCCTCCACGGCCGCCTTCAGCGCCAGCTCCTTCACCTGTACATCCAGCTTCTGCATTTCACTCACCTGGCAAGGCAAAGGGGCCTGAGTTCAGCCTGTGCCCTGCCCCCAGCCCACCACACTCACCTGGACCGTAGCACAGCAAGGACCTGGGGGCCCACACTACCCCCTGGGAAACCATCCCTCATGCACTCGCCCTACATATGCTCCCTGCAGACAGCACTGCGGGGCCCTATGCAGAAGCCATGCAGTCACCAGGTATGCTGGCACAGAGGGCACTTGATGAATGCTCTCTCTCCCTCCCTGCTGCCTGCCCAGAAAGATCTGTGGACCCAGACAGACAAGAGACCAATAGTCAGGGTGTGCCAGGTTGTTGCCTGTGCACAAGTGCCAGCCTAGGAGCCAACAGGAAGGATGTGAGGATAAGGTCTTCATGACGCTGGCATAGAGTGAACACATAAGCATGTGAAGATGCTGTTCCCGAAGTGGTGGGTGCACAGAAACTGGAACCAGGTAGGAGGCACAGAAGTGAGGCACCTGTCCAGGCCCACATGGTTCTTCCCATCTGGGCTGGAGCATCCTGCAGGCAGGGAGCGAGGAGATGCACCAGCCATGTGGATCTCACAAGCAAGCAGCTTCCCCAGTGTACCCCATGAGAACCCCAACACAACCTGTGCCATGAAGGCGGGCCCCACATAGGCCCCAGGTGGGCCACAATCTCACCTCACAGGACATGTGAACAAGATGCCCCCATCTCTACCCTGCTGAACAGAGAAGGGTGCTGCCCTCAACAGCAGTGCCCTTAGTGGCCGAGAGGACCACACACTAGCCACTTACTCTGTCACACAAGTCGGAGCCTTCAGTCTTCAGCCTGGACTGCAACAGTGCAATCTCGCTAGTCAAGGCCTTGTGCTCTGTCTCTAGGCTCTTCTTGCCACTGTTGAGGGTGGACATGTCCCGTGACTGCTTGTACCGATTTATGGTCTCATCAAAGTGGCGGTAGAGACCTATCCTCTTGTTGACCAGGGTTAAGACCTGCTCAGTGATGCAGGCCACCTTCATCCTGGCCTCTGCAGCTGGATCCTGGACAACAGAAACAGCTGACATCATACAGGTGCCCACTCTGCACTGCCCCCATGAAAGGAGACCCTCACTACGAGGTACCCAAATAGGAAGTCCAAGCCCTCCCAATACTCAAGACCAGACTCAACAACAGACAGGGCAAGCAAGGACTATGATGATGAAGCAGTGACTAGGTAGACCCAAGGACACAGACATGAAGGCGCACAGTGAATCGTGCCAGCCTGCCCTGTCCTATATCCACACCACTCCTGATTGCAGTTTACAATCTCACTCAGGTGTCCACAGTGTTGACCAGCTCCCAACTACCCTCTCCCCAAGAAATTATCAAAGTTCTGCAGTATACCCAGAACTGACAAGGAAACCTCAGCCCAGCCTTGCACAGCACAGGGAGCAGTGGAGAGGTGGCTCTCAGTTGGGGATGGGGGTAGGGTAGGGAGTATCTTCAGGACAGATTCCTCAAATGAAAAAGCAGCACAAAAATTTAGGGGTTTTGGTTGTTTTCTTTTTTAAATCAGGAACACCAGGGTTTGATGAAATTGATTCCTCCCACAAAGCAGAGGTGAGGAAGAACGAAACAAACTGCACCATCTTTGAATTTTATTTTTTCCCCCCTTAATGTATTTCATACAGGGTCTTGCTACAGAGCTTGAAATTATAGTGATCCTGTTTTCAGCCTCCCTAGTGCTGGGATTACAGGCATGTGCCACCACACTTGGACTTCGAATTTTAAATTTAAATCTGTGAATTGATACTCAAAATTAAATATTAATAATAATGGAGCAGAAACCATAATAAAATTCAAGCATAAATAAATGAACCTGCTGGGTATGGTGGTGCACACCTGTCGTTCCAGCCCTCAGAAGGCTGAGGCAAGATCACTGTTTAAGGCCAGGCTGGTCTACATTATCAAGTTCAGGGTCAGCTTGCACTACATAGAAAAAACTTGTCTCAAAAAAACAAAAACCATAAAACGAACCTAACCCTTCAAACATACAACACAGGAAGACAGTGGAAGCCAACCCAGGTTCTGCGGGGTTGCGGCGCCACAACACTGTAAGGATGCAGAAACTGGTCAGTCACAGGTCACTGTCGGCTTGCTGCGGGGCTGTGCTGGGGGCAGTTCTGTAACTGCTGTGTGTGTAGGCACTGCAAATGAATACACTTTAGCTGTTGGATTCAAGAAAAGGAATAAGGAAGAGTGGCAAGATCCCAGGGCGCTGGATGCATGAGAGGTGCTGGTATTAATTCTTTTGTAGAATTTCTTCCTAGCTGCCTCCTAAAAGCACTTAGACACAAACACCACAACAACAATCACCCCAGCTCACAGAGGCCACGGAGAGTACCCCATCAAGCAGCCAGGGCTCCAGGGAGAGGCTGCTGCCCTGGAAGTAAGAAAATGCTCAGAAAACAAAATAAAAAGGAAATGTGAAAGACCGTCAAACTGCAATGATAGGAACAGTGGACAGTAACCATGTATGCAGTTAGCCAGCCAAGGGGAAACCTTTCCCTCGCAGCAGAAAGCCAGCTAGGAATGTAAAGGGAGCCAGGCTGGTAATGACCATCACACATTGAGAGAGACAATGACCAATGATATACTCTTCCTATTCATACTCAGCAAGTTTTTAAAATTTATTACAATAAAAGACATCACCAAGAATCCCCCTCAAGATACCCCTACTTCACACACACTGATCCCACTGCTCTTGCCCTTGCTGCTTTCTGAAGCAATTCTCGAAGTTCTTCCATGAGTGCATTTAGTTGACTTGTCATGGCTCTTCATGTCCTAAATTGATTCAAAACATTTCCTTTTCACAATCATTTTGACTTGGGCTAAGTCAGATGTCGCAGGGTAACAGACCTGCAGGAAAGGGGGAGAGGATGCAGCATGACACCTTTACAAGCCTCCCTTTTTGCTGGGAAGCACTTGGCAGCCGCATTCGCCTTGGTTCTAATCTTGTCTCATCCTGGCGCTCAGGAAGGAGGACTCCAGAACTGCTGTGAAAAGCAGCAAGAACAATGGGATCCGTGTACTGGAAGTGAGGGGTATTTCAGGGGGACTGACAGTCATGTGTCTTTTATTGTAATAATTTTTAAAAAATATTCATTGCGTATTTTGGTCACCTCTTGAACAGCCTCAAATTCAAAACTAATTGCAAAGAGAAAAAAAAACTTTACAGTAAAGAAGCCAGACAGACCCCAGTTTAACCAGGGAGAAAAGCCAATGTCACCAAGGTGGGACCCACTGGCATCAGTCCCTCCTGCCGTGACACCTGCAGACCCAACATCACTTTGCACTGTCCTGGTTGATTCCATCAGAAGAAACACTGCTTACCCAAGCTAAAGCACACTCCACAGAGCTGGTCTCTACTTCTCAAATGCCAGGCTCAAGAAAGTCTGAAACACTGAGCAACGGCTCCTAAAGAGTACAGAGACCTGCCAGTCAAATGCCACCCTGATCTTCCACTGAATCCAACTATGGAAATAACTGCTATGAGAGCCTGGCATGATGGTGCATGCATGGAATCCCAGCACTCTTGAAGGCTGAGGCAAGAGAATTTCAAGCCCAGCCAACTTGGCATTCAGTAAGACTCTGTCTCAAAATAAAACTAAAAAGCTCTGGGGACAGAACTCAATGCAAAGGTCCCAGGTTCAATCCCCAGCACCATTAAAATACCAGAACACATTGCTGCAGAACTCATCCTTAGAACAATCTGTCCCACACATACCATTTTAGTAATGTCATATTTCTCAAATTTGGTCAC
Source organism: Ctenomys sociabilis (assembly GCA_004027165.1). Lineage (NCBI taxonomy): Eukaryota > Metazoa > Chordata > Mammalia > Rodentia > Ctenomyidae > Ctenomys > Ctenomys sociabilis. The sequence goes on along the minus strand of PVKA01019053.1, from coordinate 6,091 downwards.
TGTGACATTATGTGAGACCTTTGGTGTCTGTCACACACATGCATAAGCGTTCAAGGATAAAGGAGCATGTTTGCACTTACCCTCAAGTCATTAAGTAAACTACAGTAAATAATTAAATACAAATAAATTTGTATTGTTCCTTCAAAGTTTTTAAAATCAGTGTGCTATGGTTTGTATTTGTCCCCCCAAAGCCTCAAGCGATCACGGGACAGACTTCTAAAATTTGTGATTAACTCATGATCCACTGGGATTATGGGTGTGAGTGCTGCTCCCAGCAGGGGGCAGATACCTGAATGCAACTTAAGGGAGACAGGCTTGCTCTCTGCTGTCATTGCCACTACTCTTCCCATTGCTCTTGCTGTTTTGCTCTTTTCTGCCACCATGAACTGCTGCCTTCTGCCATGTGCCACTCTGCCGGCTGAATATGGACCGAAACCTCTAGTAACTGAGCTAAATAACCTTTCCCTCCTTCATCTTGGGTGTCTATTTGTCCCAGCAACAAAAGAAAAGTAACTGAGACACAGTGAAACAAAATTAAAAAAATTAAAAAAATCAATGGAAGTAGCCCAAACTAGGTGTGGTGGCATAGTGGCACATAGCTGTAGTCCCAGAATCTATTTATTTATTTATTGTTATTATTTTTATTTATTTATTTTTTTGTGGAACAAGGGATTGAACTCAGGCCCTTGTGCTTGCCAGGCAAGCGCTTATTCTACTGAGCTATCTGCCCGGCCCCAGACCCAGAATTTAGGAACTGGGGCAAGAAGACCACATTGCAAGTTTGAGACCAGCCTGGGCTACAAAGTGAGCTCTCAAGGCCAGCCTGAACTGCATAATGAGACCTTGGCTCAGAGAGAGAGAGAGAGAGAGAGAGAGAGAGAGAGACAGATAGACACACAGAGACAGAGACAGAGACAGAGACAGACGGGGGCAGGGAGGGGAAGGGAGGAAAAGAGAAAGAAAAAAGCAACAGCCAAATGTGATGGCATACCCCTGTAATCCCAGCACCAAAGACTTAGGCAGGAGGATCACCATGACCTTGATGCCAGCCTGGACTACATAGTGAGTTCAGGACCAGTCTGAATTACATAGCAAACCCTGTCATAGCAAACGCACACATACACAAAGAATAAAAACCAATGAACAAACAGGGATGACTCCTCTAAACAGAAGACAAGCTCAGCTAGCACCTGCACTGAGCAGCACCACATAGCAGCCTCACTTGCAGTGAAAACCCCCACTGCCACTGCAGGTCCCACCAAAGTCCCTATGGGTATGGGCCCCTCCCACCATTCTGCTCATCACTCTCCCTGCACCCAGTGCATACCAACTAGAGCACAGCGGTGCCACATCAGTGCTTCAGGACCAGCGGCAGCCTGCCATGCCCACCAGACCCTGAGTGCCTACTGCTGGTACCCAGGACTAGACACTCTCATACATAATAACATCGAAGAATAGGAAATGTAGCCAGGAATGGTGGTGCATGCCTGTAATCCAGCACTCGGGAGGCTGAGGCAGGAGGATTGTTGTGAGTTCGAGACCAGCCTGAGCTACAAAGTGAACTTAAGGCCAGCCTGAGCTGCATAGTGAGACCCTGACTCAAAGACTAAAAAAAAAAATTAAAAAGATCAGGAAATGAAGGAATGGGGCAGACACCAGAGGATGACTGCAGATGCCTTGCTGTATAGCCTGGCTGGCCAATGAGCGGTGCCCAAGGGAAGACACGAAGGACACTGATGGCCACATGGCAATGTCCCTGAGGACAGAGGATGTCCTACTTCCAAGCCAGCTGGACAATTTCTCCACCTCGCCTAAGTACCCAGAACCAGGAAGCAGAGACTTCACAGGGTGCCCCAGTGACAAACCATCCAGGAAAGGATGGGCAGAGGCCCTGGCCAGGAAGCTCTCAAGTGACTAGGTGTGGCCCCAGGCAAGCTCAGGACAGGCAGATGAAACCAGCAAAGAGGGGATAAAGGGCAGGCTGACCAGGGCAGCAGAGTAGATGGTTACCTTGGTGATGGAGAAGTCCAGGCGCACGTAGATGATGACGGTGAAGAATAGGATGTAGAAGGCAGCCACCACCAGGAGGGGCTCCTGTAGCATGAGCACCTTGTTGAAGGTGTAGTGCACCTGGAGAGAGCAGGAGTAAGAGGGTGCTGGGGCTGCAGGACCCAGGGAGCTGGACGTGAGAAAGCCAGAGCAGTGCTACTCACCACGATGTCCTGGATGTGCTGCTCCACCAGGTTCCTCTTGTAGGCCACGATCACAGGGCGGCCAAAGGTGTCTAGGTAGGTGTAGTGCAGCTCATCTGGGGCCCGCATGATCTCATAGGGGCTGTTGACCTGGATGTTCCTGGATGCAAACACAATGTGGAGTCACCAAGTTCCCCACTTCCCTTGCTCCCCCAGATGGCTGGGCACTGTCAGGGAGCCTGGGGATTAGATCTCAACAGATCCCTGAGGTGCCAGCTGCATGCTCTGAGGGTCTAGGCGACAGTCTTTCTAACACACTCTACATTGAGTCTTCAGATTCAGATGCCCCTCGCAGGCTCCTGTCCTCTGCCTGGGCTAGCTTCCCTCTTCTGCTAAGCAACACAGCCTGCCACACAGGCCGCCATCCACAGGAAGAACACTCAGTTTCCCTCATCCTGGGGGCCAGCATGAACACAGTAATGTCAGAGGCCAGATGGGCCAAAGAAAACCTAGAATAAAGTCACATGGACTGTACCTGTGTGTGCTCATCTATCCCTACCAAAATGAACTCTAGCAATATTCAACACCTCCCATCATGGGTTGACTGATTCCTATTCTCACCACAATGCCCTCTGCGAAGACTGCCAGGCAGTCTGGCTTGTGATCACAGACCCTGGCACAGAGCTCCTTCCCTATGAGCCTGGGCCCCCTGGCCCAGAGAGATAGGGGCTGTGGCACGCTATTCCACTGCACTCTGCTCATGTGGCACAGGTCTGGCTGGCCAGATGGCATCTGAACCCCTTCCTGATGCACCATGCTCTCTGGTGCTAGCTGCTGCGCTGACATGGAAACTAACTATCACATGAGGGCACCACTGCTGAGAGACTTAGCACTTGATCCTGGGCCCTCCTTTTTGAGACCAACTTCCTTTAATTTTTTTGATACAGGGTCTCACTATGCAGTTTGGACTCACAGAACCTCCTGTCTCAGCATCACCAGCACTGGAATTACAAGCATGCACCACCGTGTCTGATTTCAGGAACGGCACAGCATGCAGTACTGGGCTGGAGATCAAACCCAGGTTTTTGTGCTTGCCAGGCAGGCGCTTAGGCTGCCAAGCTATCTCCTCAACCCCAACTTTCTTTTAAACTGCAGTCAGGAAGCTCCCTATGGGTTTCTCCAGCTAAGCTGTTCAATGTGCACCTGCTCTGTGCCCTAGAACACAAGTTTCCCTGGGGGCACCTAGGGATGGACAAAGATAGCCACTCACTTGGCGCCCTCAGGCAAGATGATCTTCACTGTCAGGGAATCAATCACTTGCTCATCAAACACGTGGTCCACAAACCGCATCTTCAGTGCATACTGATCTCCTGCAGGGCCAAGCAGATGAAGGCAGGCACGTGAACCCCAGACAGGACAGCAGAGGACAGACAGAGCTCAGCAGGAAAACACTTGCTTGGCATGTGCAAGGCTGAGGAGTTCCAATCCCAGCAACCACCCCCAATCCCCCCCAAAAGAAGAAAAAACACACAAGTATAGTATAGAAGTCCTAATGTACATGAGGGAGAAAAAGAGGCCATCTATAGCTAGAGAGCATGAAATCACTGTGGAGACACAGGTTTGGGTCCTCTAGTTCCCACAGGAAGATGGAGCAACTGATAGCAAAACCAAGGCCCATGCACCAAACGGCAACCAAACTAGACAAAGGTGTCTACATAATCCCCCAACCCACGGCAGGGTAGGGGAACAATGCCAGGAACAGTGTCTGTGTCTATAAGAGGGAAGCAGGGAGGCCCCAGGGGCCTGGGTGGTGGCCCCTAGGGCAGCAGCACTGGGTAGTCTAAGGCCTGCTGGATGACGCACTCAGGGCTGGTGACCTACCCTTGGACAAACCACTGAAGAGAATCAAGACCCTGTACAACAGGGACAACAGACAGGGGAAGTTAACCTCAGGAAAGTTCAGCAGGAGCCACGTGTCACCGAATACCGAATACCTCCCCATAACAGCTCAGCAGTTCCTAATGCTGTCCTGAGCCAGCCTGTGCCTAACGCCCACACATAAAAACTACCAGAAGCTTAAAGTCACACAGAAAAGGCCAACAACAGAAAACACCCATAGAGAAACAGAAGCACACCACAAAGCCACCAAAACTGCTGCTACTGGCCATTGTCTCCTCTCTTGAACAGTGGCCTCATGCCACAAGGCGCACTTCTTTTCCTACTTTTACTTGGCCCAAACTTGCTCTGAAAAGCCTGTTTCTTTTCCTATCTTTAGTAAAACTCTGCTAACCATTAAAAAAACAAAAAACAAAAAATGCTGTTACTACTCAACACAAGCTGAAGATAAGGGAAATAAAATCTATAAAGAAACAATATAAATCAGAATTAGATAAATAGCAAAAGCGGGCGTAGTGGCATATGCCTGCAACCTCAGCACTCTGGAGAATAAGGCAGGAGGATTAGAGGCTGAAGCAGGAGAATCACTGCAAGTATGAGACCATCCTAGGCTACAAAGGGAGCTCAAGGCCAGCTTGAACTGCATAGCAAAATGCTGTCTCAAAAAAAAAAAAAAAAAAAAAAAGATGAGTTCAATCCCTGGTTCTGCCAAAAAAAATGGGGCCAGGGAGATGGCTCAGTAGACTAAGCGCTTCCCTAGTAAGTGCAAAGGCCTGAGTTCAATCCCCAGTTCCACAAAAACAAAAAAAAAGAAAGAACAATGATAGAAATTAGGAGATAAACTCAGGCAAAATGATCAATTTAAAAAAATTAAGGCTAAGGTAGATGGAATAAAGAGTGAATAAACAGAACAGTAAAAGGAAAAAAAGATTTTTACGGATTCAAGAGAATAGGCCAAACAGTGAAGACAGGAAAGGCTCTAATACAGAAATAATGGGATTCCCCAAAGGCGAAAAGCTTCAAAAAAATTTTACAAGCTCAAAAAGCACAACACCCAGGACAGGGGCTGCCATTCCAGTAGGGCATTAATGAAGAGTCCCTTTCAGTAGCTACTTAAAGAGGAGTGGAGCACAGCCACACTAAGCCCCTCCTCCTGTCAGCTGATTCTTGAACTGCACTTCAAGTAGGCCAAGAGTAGTTCCTGCTAAATTCTTTTTGTTGTTGTTTTTGCAGAACAAAGAATTGAACTCAGGACCTTGAGCTTGCTAAGGAAGCGCTTATTCTACTGAGCCACCTCCCAGGCCCTTCCTGCTAAATTCTGCCTACAAATGAAAAAATGAAATGCTAGAGATACAGTGGCCATCTGCTGTACCCAGTAACACACTATATCTAGGAACTGAGCTTTACAAAAGGAGACACCAACCAGGGCTATTCAGGAAGTTTAAATCCAGTCTGGGATGCAGCTTGCCCCAAAACCACAGAATGAACCTTCTAGTAGGAGGACGTATTACCACCTCCAGCCTGCTAAAGGGAGGGGACCTGAGCCTCACAAGTCACAGGGCAGCTGCCAGTCTGCAGGAGACAGGCACAACTGGTGAAAGCCGGACAGAGTCCACTGCAAGTAGCTCAAAGGCCCCAGCAAATGAACTAGAAAGAAAACACCAACAGATAAGACAGACTAAAATGAGTAAGTGGAAAAAAAAAAAAAAAAAAAAAGGGCAAAACTGAATAGTTATCTAGAGATACTTTGGGTTTCAACATGAAGAAAATAAAAAGTGACTACTTCTGATTTCTTTATGGAAAAGGAGGAAATACACAGAGAACCTGAGTAGCAGACAAATTTTGTTTTTCTCCTTTTCAAGATGGAGATTAGGGTCAGCCAGAGCCGGGTGTGGTGGCGCACGCCTGTAATCCCAGCACTCGGGAGGCTGAGGCAGGAGGATTGTTGTGAGTTCGAGACCAGCCTGAGCTACAAAGTGAGCTTAAGGACAGCCTGAACTGCA
>PVKA01019052.1:12422-42830 GCA_004027165.1 Ctenomys sociabilis | reverse complement strand
AGCTCAGCTTAATATTATGGGCTCACGATGTATACTTCATTTTTATACTTTTATACTTTTCTGCTGGATGGTTAAGACCTAGGTAGATCAAAACTTATATACCAACACATGAACTTTATATTTCCTATGTGGTCATTGAAGTCTTCTCAGGGTTTATCTTGTAGTCCTGTACATTATTCTGCAGTTCCTTTGTCTGTGTCATCCATGTGGATGAGTCATGGCCAATGCTTGACCAGATTGCTCTCTGTGAGAGCCTGAGAGAAAGTTTTCTCTTCATGTGACTCTCATTGCTTTCTGCCTCCGTGAACTGCTGCTGTTTGCCTTGGAGCCAGCAGAGTGTAATCTGAAACCTCCACAAACTGTGAGCTAAATAAACCTTTCCTTTCCTAGTTTTGAGTGTCAGTTATTCTGTCCCAGCAATGAGTGCAAAGTAACTAAGGCAGATATCAATCAAATAAAATGTTAATACGTGCCTAAACATCAACATTTTTACATCAGCTGTTTACTTGCTTACAAAACCTAAAAGATAACTGAAGTCAACTACTTCTACCAAAAACTTAAAAAAAAAATCCTAAGTGTACAGAAATTTATCAGCGAGCATGTCATAGGTAAAGCCCACCTGTTGCTGCTTAGAGCTCCTGCATACCACTGCCTTTCATCTGCCAACTGGGTGCGTGCATACACAGGTCTTTTTCTTTCTCCAGGCACAGCTCCTGTGATTCACACCTGCCTTTCCTTATGGCACAGCACATGTTTACAAAACAGAAGAACTGCATGGGTGTATTTTATTCCCCAGGCTTCTCAGGTAAACATACGCAAAACCTGTTAGAGGGAAAATATATCTGGATAAAAATCCCAGTTTGACACATTTCCATACATGCATACACCTTACCATTAGTCAGCCAGTGGATAAACACAGAAATTGCTTCCTTCCCAGGTGGAGCTGTGGAGGCACACAGCCAGCTATTATTATGCCACAGCAAGAATCTACAGCAGAAACCTGAGTAGACTGCTGTAGCTCCATGTTATGCCCCTGTGATTGGGCAGAGTAATTATGTAAATCTGCATATTACAGGGCACAATGTGAGGCCTGCATTGACCAGGTCACCTTGAACATGTATGACCTGTGTGCGGGAAGCACTGAAAACCTCCTCTTCGGCTCTACAGCACATAGTTAAGTTCTGTCAACAGCATGTGCCCTGCTATGGACATCAGAAGCTTCCTTCCTGTTACTCTGCACCCCACACTCACTAGCCACCCCATCCATCCTCCTTCTACCTGTCCCAGCTCAACAGTGGCCACCAGAAAGACCTTTTTGGCCCACACTTTCTTTTCTCATTTACTGACAGAGTTGAGTTATTTCCTTCTCAGCCATCCACATGGAGACAGGACTGAGGAATACAACCTGGGTGAAGTGAGGCACTCAGAAGGCTGGCTCTGGAGGTGACAGAGGTTCTAGGTACACATTACCACAACTGTGCTACACCCTCTAGGCATGGTGTGCAATGGCCTGTGCATGCTTGGCTTGGAACCCTTGAAACAGGGACCTCAGATTTGAAGGCAATGGACAACTCTATACTTTCCCTCATTGTCACTATATCTTTAAAAGTATTTATTGAGAGATGTCACACTTACAAAAGTACATTTCCTAGGAGTACAGCTCATTGCATTTTCAAAAAGTGAACCTTCTTGTCTAGCCATCACCAAGATGGAAGCACACTGCTTGCACCCAGAAGTCCTTGGTCCCCCAGTTGCTGTCTCCTGTCCTAAGAAAGATGGATGCACACCTTGAACCACTGTGATTGGCCACTTTGGCTCCATGACCAGGCTGTGAGACACAGGAAGCAGTGCTCATGCCATCGTTTGGTGCCTGACCGCCACACAGCTTGAATGTATTCACTCATTCTGCCAAGGATGGACATTTCATTTCCAGTATTTTATTTTTGCAAGTTATACTGCAGTTATTCTTCTGTGTGTGCTCCTTGAAATACGCTGTGGGTCGCACCTATTTTCTTTGTGCCACTAGCAGGCCACTTGCAGCCCAGCTGATAGGCTTTGTGTACATTTTCCTGATGACTAAAGAAGCCAAGCATCATTCATGCGTCTATTGGCAATTTAATTATCTTTTTATTAAGTATTCTTCAATAATTTTATCCACTTCTTGATGCTTGTACTGTCTTTCATTAGTTATAACTAAGCTGTTTATAGGTTTATATTAACTAATGTAGAAAAATAAAAAAGATACAAAAAAAGGTAGAAAAGATAGAAAAATGACAGTAAACATGTTTTCAGTTCTGTGGCATTGTTATACTAATATGTGCATCATATAAAATGTGTATATCATTTTGATCAGCAGAACTTCTCAATCATTTTACAGGATCAAGTCAGCCCTTTTTATTGGCAAGAATTTTTGTATGCTAATTAGAACAGGCTTCACAACCTAATTTTGCGCTGAAGTTCTTTTCTTCCAGAAATTCTAGGTTTCCCAGGTGCACCTTTGTCTAGGACCAAGAGAAAAGCTGTTTTGCAAGGTGAGGATCAAGACTGAGTTGTACCCCACAGGACTCATCTGATTTTGTATCACACAGATATAAAACAACATTACAATCTTCACTTCAGGCAGAATGCTTAGGTGACTAACATTTATTGTCATCACTGATACATTTGAATTTATATGAATCATCTTTTTCCTTTTGCCTACTTTATGCTGGTTTTCCTCTCTTCATCTCTCATCTTAAATTAATAAAAATTATTATTCATCTTTCCTTGTGTCAAGTACTTAACTATATTGTCTTCAGTACCCTTTCAGGGATCATCCTGGAGATTAAGACATACTCACACCTCTGATGTATTACAGTGTCATATAATGATTTGCCAGCAACGTTAGAAATAAGCCCCTTTTATTTCATCCCCTTTGCTCTGTCTGTCATGTGTCATTTATCTTGTTGGTTCAGAGTTGGCTTTCCTTTGCACCTGCCTACACAGCTAACCCTGATGGTGTTTCTCACTCTTTCCTCCATGTCTTAACTCTTCACATGAATTAGCTTATTTCTGCTTCTTGAAATAAGCAACTCCATTGGTGATGAATGCTCTTAATATTTGAGTGGGAACACTTTCAATTAGCTATTGATTTTTGAAATATATTTCTGAAATCTATAACCCTCTACCCTTTCATTTTTTTCAGAGCTTTACTGCTGTCATTTGAAGGTGGTCCCTTGGTTTTGTGGGGTCCTCCACCCTTCACACTGTTGCTCCCTGTCAGGTGCATTTTCTTCTACACTGGATGCTCCTCAGATCTTGTGTTTGTTTCCTCATAGTCGCTGTCATATGGTAAGATGTAGTTTTTGTTTGTTTGTTCATTTATCATGCTCTACATACCCTTAATGTTATACCTAGATGTCTTTTGCTCTGTTTTAATTCTGTTTCACCAGTACATGAGCATAGCGCATGTTTATATTCCTCGTGGGCAGTTGGTGCACATAGCACCTCTCAATTCTCTTTCACACTTCACACTCTCTCTCCCCACTTCACGCATCCCTTGACCCCCTTCTCTTATTTCCACATGCCTGCATCGCATGCTTTAATTCTTTATCTAGAGTTTGTACCTGTGTATAACATGCCCTAGTTCCTTTGCATCTCCTATACCTACCTCCCTCTACCCTCCATCTCCTGATCTCCATCCCCTTTGAGAACCTGAAGTAAAAATAAAGACCAAAATAAAAGACAAACAAGAGGTAGGGAAGTAGATGTGGTTTTTAAATTTTTATTTTATTTCATTTTATTTTATTTTTAAGGATAAAAACAAAAGCAAAAGCAAATAGCAGAAACAGGGTAGCATACACCCACATATGCTACAGATATTCAAAACAAGAATAGCTAATTAAGAATGGTTGTTATGTTATCTATTTTTATCATGAAATACATTGCTTGGATTAACAGATATAGTTATGCAAGCGATGTTTCTGTTTTAAAACATTCTTGGCCATTATGTCTTTCAAGTTTGCTTTGTTTTATCCTCTCTTTCCAAGAATGTGGGCACACTCCCCATATTTTCAATGCTATAATATGCTGGGGTTTTGAAAGAAATGTTCTGGTGAGTAGCACTAGATACTCCTACTGTCCCTCTGATTTTGAGCTACCAGCATTTTGACAAAGAGTCCCAGGTCTGTGGGAATCCCCCAGTGCTGCTCCTCAGAAGGGGACCAGCCAGCTCCCACATGCCACTGGGCCAGCCTTCTGTAGCCTTATGTACCAGCTATGCACCTTTTCACACTTTTTAATCTAGTCATTATGATGCCAGAGGTTTTCTATTGATTCGTCTTCCAATTCACCAATATTCTCTAGCTATGTCAAATCTGATCTTATTCATCCCCTTAAGCAGCTATTTATTTTGCTTTTCTAGATTCTCTAGATTTTACCTTTTAGAAGAAAAATTTGCAGTTTTGTGATGACATTTGCCATCTTTTGATCTACTTCATTTCAAAATATTAACAACCTGGTTAAAATGTACGCTGTTGAACTCCAACATCTCCAGAACTTTGGACCCTCTATTAATTGTTTTCATTCGTCTTATTTCTCAGAACTTCTGGCAGTCTTGGTGGAATAACAAACAAGCAATAAAGGTAGGAGAGTGATCCCTGGATGTTACTTCCTGCTGGATGATTAGCCCTTCAGCCCCCTCAGGCACAGACCCAGAAGACAGGGTCCAGGTCTTCACTAGGATCAAGTTCTGTTTTGCCCCCATTTCTGAGGAGTCCCACAAGCATCTTACAACAGCCCGGGTGTCCCCAGAACTCCTGTGTCTGGTGGTACTCACCTATCATTTCTGCTCCCTCAGCCCTGTGACAGTTGTGGAAGTACTGTCATTTGATTCTTTCTGATTTGCTGCTTACTCTCCTGAATTATACAACTGAAGATTACAGCAGATGTTTTGAAGGGGAAGCCATATTCGGCTTGCTTTGTGTGGCTCTCTTCACCCGGGGATTTTTGCCACTTAATCCCTGGCTAATTGTCGTCTACTAATTGTCTTCAACATCTGTTTGTTTTGCATTATATCTGACTTCTTAAACTTTTCTTGGCAGAAGTGTTGGTCTACTCTATGCTACTCTGATAGAGCCAAACCCAGAAATACCCTCTAACTTTTGTTTTGAGAGAAGACAAGTAATATACAGCAACAACCCTGGTGACCCATTTCTGACTCAGTCACTTACAAATTCTGAGAATTTAAATCTGTTTTCTTTACCTAACAGTGGCCAAACCTGCAAAGTTGTATAACTATTGAAGCTGACACTTCAACAGAGAACAGAGAAGCAATACAAAGAAATGAACAGATTACAAGACATGACCATGCTGCGAAGGAATTACAGCTGGGCACCATGTAATACTTAATGCTGTGGGGCTGGGCCACAGCCTTGGTGAGAACAGGATAAAAAAGCATGGTGACTCCAGACAAGAACAATCAAGCCCCAGAGCCAGAGGTGCTTGGCTCCATCACATCCATCAGCACCACTATGGCATCAAATAGGAAAAGGAAAGCCACAGTTGACTTCAAAAACATGAAAGTTGCTGGAAACCCTCACAAGAGCAGTTTCCACAGACTTTTGTGGATAGCAGAGGAGCTGGGATAGAGAAAGGGAGCAGCCTGGGGGATCTTTCTCCAGCAGCTCAGCAGTGCAGAAAGAGCAGAAGTGAGTGGCAGTTCTGAGGTCTCCTCACCCCAATCTCCTCCTGTACAATGTGTTCTTGGAGGTCACCACACCTCATGCTGCTTAGTCACTTGAGATAGGAGTTCAGACTGTGACTTTTAGATAAGTTAGGAGGAGCTTGCAGCCTTCTGTTTACTGAAATTTTTCAGAATATTAATCTGTCCTAAAACAATGTCATCTAACACAGAGTTCCTGCAGTAGTCATGAGGATGTGCTGCAGGTGAAGCTACAGCCATAGAATTCTAAGGCAGAGGATCCCAAGTTCAGGCCATCCGTTGTGTGTCACCTGGGGCAACACATGAATCCTTGTTGATTTTTCACACGTAGAGAAATGTGTACAGACTCATCCACGCAGAGGCCTACCACATGTATATAAATTGTACATTCAGAGCCCAGCACAGTGATGCAAGCCTATATCCCATCACTCTGGGATGCTACAGAAGTAATTTACCAACTTAGTGAGACTCTGTCTGGAAATTAAAAAAAAATAAAAAAGGACCCCTTGCCCATCACCACGAGGACAGAGGCTCAGGGGTTCAGGACTCACTGGGGCCATTGTCTCTGATGCTCACAAAACCCTATCCTACAGAGCCCTTGCCCTTCCATTCACCCCTCATGGAGACCCTGGGCTCACAGAGTGCTGGTCCTTTCCAAAGGCCAAATCCAACTGTCCTCAAGCCTGACTCCAGGTCCTCCCAGCACATGGTACAAATGAGGCATGAGGGGAAACTGCTCATAGGTGACCCAAGTCACCCTTTCTCCTGAGGGACATGGGTTGCCTGTACTTGTGGCTATGTCTATAGTAGCTTAGACTCAGGCCTGGACCTGTGGGCCCAGGGCCAAGCACTCAGTGGCTTTAATTCAGAGCTGGTGGGAAGCACACTGGGGAGCTATGGCAGAGGGCTCCTTCCATCTGAACCCCCCTCTGCAGAGCCCTGTTCCCTAAATCATCACAGGTCCCCTCTAATTGCCTGGTCCCTCCACTTTACCCAAGAGAAGCTAGATGTGGGCTGTGCAGGAAGCCCCCAACCTCACTGAGTCTCCTCATTGAGGAGCTGCCCATGAAGGCTGGCTCCTCCTGACTGCCTGTGCAGCAAGGGCCACATACCAAGCTGAGGCTCTGAGCAAGGGGCCAGCCTCTGAGTTCTGGGTCTAGGCTTTGGTGTCCTCTTCTATGCTCTGTTTGCTCCACTGCTTGACCTCACACAGAACCACCTCCATGGCCCATGCCCTGGTCTCACCTCCTGCACCTTAGTGCTTGGACCCCAGCAGCTGCAGCCATGCTTCTCTCTGAGGCTGGAATCGGTGGAGGGTGTGGAGAATACGGATGAGCTTGGCTATCACCTCCCCAGCCTGCCTGCTGGCTGTGCTTGGGTCTAGCCCCCTGACTCCCAGAAGCCAGAATCTGTTCATCATGAGATCTGCATAATCACAACTTTCTCAGGTGTCACATGGAGGTGAAGGGTGATGGATGGAAGTGTCCAGGAGACCACTTGGGGAGAATTAGTGAATGGTTATAGCCTTCATTTCTTTATTTTCCAGATTTACTGCTGAGTAACTGACACAAGTTATATGCAGTTCAGGTGCACAATGTGATGCTTTGGCATGAATGCTTCATGCCATCACCTTTTTAAACAGCTACAAAAGAACACCTACTCAAGGGTAACCAGTGGTGTCTGATAGACAAACACATTGCGGGACACCCCAGTCAGAGCCAAGTCACAAGTGGTGATGGCACTGAGAGGCCATCCCCTGACCTTTCCAACCCTCTTTTCTCCTCACTTGGGGACACCGTGTCCTGCCACCTCCACACATCCTAACTGCTCAGAGCAGTTTTTCCTTTCTTCCTGTTATGACTGTTGAACTGTTTTTGCCATCCAGAGACAGGGCTCAGGCTTGGGGCTGCATGTATCTGCACCTCTGCCTCTTCTCTGGTGGTTCCAATCCCTTTGCTGCCCTCTATGTGAACAGCTGCCCAAAGTGGTCCCTAGAAAAGAGAAAAGGACATGGCACTCCTCACTCAGCACATTCAGTGGCCTGAGTGAAGGCCAGGATCCAACTGGCGTTCCTGGCCACAGGGTACCTGGGAAGATGCATCATAGCACAATGAAGAGACTCTCAGCCTGTTAGACATCAGATATCCCAAGTTTGTGCCCCTCAATAACAGAAGGGATATGAAGACAAAGGAGGTTGAGAGTAGGAAAGGTTTATTAAGAAAAAGCTCCTGGGAAGAAGGAGGGGTCCCAAAAGTGGGTTGTCACAAGGCTCTTTGTCTGGGTGTCTTTTTACATTAAAACAGCCATGTCTAAAGTCACACTGAGCAAAGCTGAGGCCACACTATGGGGTTACAAGTGTAGTCTGTAGCTAACATTAATCTGATAGGGCAGCCAGGCACAGAGCCAGAGCAGATGGTCACCAACTTCAGCTTATCTCAAACTCAGAACACAGGAAGATGAAAGGCATCTCGGGGCAGGGGTGGGAGTCCAGGTCAGGGTCTTGGTCCCTGCTCTACATCTGATGTCTCATCTAGGCTCACCTGACCAGGCAGTGCTGATCACAAAGTGATTTCCAGAGGCTGCCTGTCTTGTCTATAGCACTCACTCCTTTAGATCCTAGTCCATCTCCCACTGCACAGTAATTTCTATCTAACTTAGCTGTCTACTACAATGCCCTCTTCAAGTAGATGGGGGTCATGAGGTGGAGACCACAACCAGTACATACTGTGACAAGGACAAGCCCTGGTGTTCTGTTCTCAGGTGTGGCCACAGGAAGACACCAACATCACGTTCCCTGTGCAATGACCCCCACGAACTTATTATCAGGCATGCACAGTGACTACCATGCACACCAATGGGCCCTGCTCAGGCCTGTGGGAGCAGGACACCCACTGCTGCCCACTGCTGGCCTGCCCTCCTCCTTTCACACCTCCAGCTTCTTGCCATCTGGCTCATTTTCCCGGGGGCTGCACAGTTGCTCCCAGTGCATCTCCTTCCCAATGCCCCGAGCTCTGTCTGCCCCAGACACTGGCTATGTTTCTATGACAGACATCCTGCTGCTTTGTCTATGATTGTCTGGCACTAAGTAAGCTGTCATGGCTGAGAGGTCGGGGGTCAGACTAGGCAGGAAGGAATTTTCCTGTCTTTGGTTTGGGTTCCCTCCTACACAGGGCCTAGACGGTGTGCTCCAGGTTCCTTGTCCATAACAGCACACAGGATGCTGTCCACTGACGCCCTGGATCCTGGAGACAGAGGAAGAGAGATTAAGACCTTCCCAAGTGCAGCAGGAACTGGCCTATTCCCCACTTGGGCAGTGGGTAAAGTACTGAGAAGCCTCCTTTGCTCCCCAACTGTTCTAGGGGAAGGGCTTGGATGGAGGAGGGTAGAGAGGTAGAATGCCTTCTGACACGGCCAACAGGAAGCTCAGAATAAGAACAACAGAGGGCAGGACTTACAGGCAGTGCAGGCATTGGGCTAAGATGCCACCCTCAAGCTCAGGCTCAGGCCCGGCCACCCTTGCACCTGCAGCCCTTGGTTTCTGTGCCCTGTTGTCTCTTGCACTTCCTGAAGGAGTGGGGACTTTTTGGCCTGTCAGGCCCATGTGACCACACAGCTGTGTGGGATTAAGTCAGTGGGGCTGGGGCACAGCATCTTGACAAATCCTGGATGGCTTTAGAACAGTTTTCCTATCAATTTTCTCCCATGAAAGTTCTAGGGCTGACTTAGGCACTTCACAGCCTGGTCACCATGGTGGACACACAAAGCCTTCCCTCCAGTCTGCTGTCTGCTTCAATGACATGCACAGGCCAGTGAGTGACTCACAAGGCAAAGACTTGACTCTTGGTTTTAGCCCAGGCCACAGGGCATCTCTGTTGACATCCTTGGCCTCTGTGCAGGCCAAGCTCAGAGCAGCCCAGGTCATCACTCTTCAAAGGACAGCAAACAGCAGACACCAGGCCACATGCTTCTCAAGGACCATTCAGTCACCATGCCTCTCAGTCACCAGTCAGCCAGCATGAATAGATGACAGCTCTCTTCAAGGACACAGTACTTCATGTCCCTTCGTGGGATGCAACTCCACAGGATTCTGGGAGGAAAACGTGGTCCAGAGGCAGGGAGAAGCTTGCTGGTCACAGGGCCTTGAGTGGCTACGATGGCACTAGGGAGGCACTGGCCCAATGACATGGGCACAAGCTGAGCAAGAGGAGGAAGTTTAAGAGATCATGGTTCCCAGAGCAGCCACGGTCAAAAGCACAGCAGTATAGTGCATCCTGGGGCAGGCAGGAAAGTGGGTGGGTACATGCTAGCCAGGAAGGTGGTATCCATCCAGGTCAGAGTCTGTGCACCATGAACGCACACAAATCTCTCCATAGAAACACAAAGTGAATGTTTACACAGATAAGAGCCACTAGCTCAGTGAGCTGTCCCTTTGGGTCCTTGGTCACGGCCACTCCCCCAGGGCCTGCAGCCTCAGCCCCCTGGGTACATGCCCAGCAGAGAGGGGCTTCTGCAGTTGGAGTCCCCTGGTCGGTAGTGCTTACCTTGGGCTATAGGCCCAGACCAAGTCAGGAGTGGAGAGGATAGCATTCCAAGTATGAGAACTGCAAGTGCAAAGGGCCTGGGCCTAAAGGAGGCTGGCTGGTGTTAGGGTTGTGAGTAGGTGTCCCCCGCCCAAAACCTTCCTGTGGTCATAGGTGGGGCTCGTTCAGAGGGTCTGGCTCCGGGCCGGGGAGATGGCTCAGTGGAATAAGCACTTCCATGGCAAGCGCAAGGGCCTGAGTTCAATCCCCAGTTCCACCAAAAAAAAAAAAAAAAGACAACAGAGGGTCTGGCTCCAGAGTGTGATTGATTCATGGTGCAATACCAGGATGAAGGATACTAGGATTAAGGGTGATTGCTCAATCAGTCCACTGATTGGTCTGGCACTGCCCTAGTCCCAGTAACCTAGATAGAGTATAAAAAGGGCAGAGAAAAAAGATGCTAGGGTCCCTTGCACGCTTTACTACCTTTGACAGCCATAAGCTTGAGAAGAAGTCCTTCTCAGTTGGTTTCTGGATGGCTACAGTCAGCCTTTTATTAGAGAAACCAAAGCCAAACATTTTACTTTATAAACCTTTATTGAGAAGGGAAAATTTTAATAATAGCTACCTCTGAAGATAGTACTTCAAAATAGCATGAACAGTGCCCCAGGCCATGTTGCAGCTCTGCCAACCTTACAGCTCCAGAGTCTGATCTGGGCCAGGTTGACTGTCCCCTGGGATGGTCTGCCCTCTCCTGTCCTGCAGCCTGCTCTAGTCTGGTCAGTGCTCCCATTCTCTGAAAAGGCCTCTTCCAGTGTCACAGAGAGCCAGGGCTGTGCCCAGGTCCCTGTTCCTGTACTGGCACAGGCTCCCTGCAGTCCCTAGCAGCTTGATATGTCATTAGTGGCCCAGCAATGGTAGGGTGGGAGGAGCAGAGCACAGGCTCCCTGTGACGTGGTACTCAGCACGCAGCATTGGATGGAGAGGACCTTCTGCCCCAGGGGTCTCCTCCACCACAACCCCCTCCCTTGGGCTATACTCCCTGTGTACCCAGGCTTCAGGCTCCAAGTCTGAGCCATGCATCTCCACACTGTAGCTCCCTACCCTCATGGCACAGGAATGGTCTTAGAGGAGGTGAACTTGCTGTGTACCCATCAGAGCTGAATCTTCTTAGCCATTCTCTTCTCAAGTATCTGCTTGAGTATTTGTCTGACATTAACCTTGAGCTTCATTCTGGCCTTCTATGAAATAATATCTTCTTCTGCAAAATAGAAAGTTGCCTCTTCCCTGTGAGATGTTGAAGATCATTGACGTGGTGTGTCAATCCGTGACAGCAGTTACCCTTGGGTGTAAAGCTTCTAGAAGATTTTAGATCCTTCTTTCCAAACCAACAGCCTGTGTGTGCACAAAACTCTGACCTCCTTCATCCTTCCTTCCCAGGTAATTTGCTCTAAGACCCATCAGGCTTGCCATCCTAATATGCTTCTGTATCTTCTGTCACCTCATGTAAATTCCTGTTTAGACTGCCACATTCAAAGACAACCCCAAAGGCAGGATAGCCTTCATCTTCTTTCCTGTGATGAGTTCTGAGGCTCATGGTCTCATGAAGGCCAGGAGGCTGAGGGCATCTTTGTGACCAAGTGCTCAGGAAGGCACTGAGGCCTGGAGGGGAGGGATACACACTGCTCTTGGGCCTGCACCTCTGCCTACCAGAGCCCCATTCTCTCAGCTCTCATTGTTTGGGATCACTGCAGGCGGGCCTGGCTGCACCTCTGCTCCTGAGATCATTGCAACCTGCAAACTTCTCTTTCACCACTGCCCAGGTGTGAGCAGGCAGTGGGCTGATACTGCTCTCCTGGACCAAAGGTTGCCCCATCCATGCAGCTGTCCTAACTCACAAAACGAGGTATAGGTTGACCGGGGGTTTGTGGTGCAGGTACAGGTTACAAACCAATAGCACAGCTGCCCACTGCCAGTGAGCTCCCACAGGACAGGAGGGACACAGCCCGTTCTACAGGCCCCCAAGTCATTTTCTTCTATGCATCACATCTGAATGGAGCACCTTCTCAGACCAGTGCCAGGGGACAATGCTGGGCCACATAGAAAAGGCAAGTTCTGAGGACCACGTGCCCAGCCCCAGGGTGTAGCTAGTATGGCAGGCAGGGTTCTCGACCTCTCTGTGCCTTGGTCTCCAGAACAGTACCGATTGTGCCCACCATTTGTGTTGTGGCTCAGTGAACATGAATGGCCTGGGAAGACCACCGAGTACTGCCACTACCTTCCTGCTGGGGTCCCAGGCTGCTGTGTCCAGAGCCATGGCCATTTCCAGTCCTGGCCAGGAACCTCACTCACACATATGAAGCCACCTTGGCCACAGGCCCTGTCAACCATTCTGCACTGGAGCTTTGCAAAATATACCCTGTGTTGCCATGGAAGTCTTTTTCTTCAGCTTCTAGATAATAGCTGTGCATCGCCCTGAGGAATGTTATTTACATTCATAAATGTGAGGCTTGCAAAAGAATTTGCCATAATAGAATTTGGAAACTCAACATGTTTTCAGTTCCTTGCCCAGTTTTATAGCTTTTCCCAGCATCCTACAGAGCTGCGCCTGAAGTCAAGCACTCTGAGCAGAAATGGTGCTCTGATGGGCTCTGCCCTTGGCACCCCCAACTCTTGGGTGGGTTGAAGGTTCTCACCTCATTGTCCAAATAGATTCCAAAAGAGATTGAAAATACACATTCCGGGGCTGGGGCTGGGGCTGGAGCTCAGGGCTGAGCCCTGACCTAACATGCACAGGGGCCTACACCACAAATAAAAATAAAGTAAGATAAAATGGGTGTGCTTTTTCCTATATAAAAGACAGAAATGACAGTAGCTACAGCCTGCAGGGCTTGAAGGGAGTAACTAGACACTTCACACGCATTCTTAGGCTCCTGTGGGGATGTTTAAAAGCAGCTGAAGGAGAAGACAGCAACAAAGTGAGTGGAGGCCTGTAGGAAACAGAGCCATGACAAAAAGTGACCGACTCCTGCTGGTGGGTTCCCTCACCTGTGACCCCAGCTTGTAAGCTTTTGATACAGCGAGATGGTCAAAGCCAGCCTGGGCCACTTAGGGAGAACATGCCACAGAATTAATCGAAAAAGGGTTGGGGTGCAGCTCAGCTTCAGGTCTGCGCCCAGCAGGGTCCATGCCCAGCACTTCAGGAAGGCACTAAGAACCCCCTGCACATGTCACACTGCATTTCAGCAGCTCCACCATGGTCTTAGGCAGATCGGGCCAGCCTGAACCCACACTGACCTGTGTTCAAGCAAGAAAACAGTGATTTGATCAAAGAGCTTCTGGCTCAGAATCAAATATCTATGGAGCAATTTTGAATGCAACCTGCTAGGCAGCTTTGTTAACTCTGATCTCCTACCCTGAAAATGCAGGAACAAACTTAATTCTCCTGTACTTGGACCACATGACACTTCTGTGACCTCAGATCCATGGTTTCCCCACACATCTCAGTGTGGACGCCAGCTGTGTGCCCTATACTTCAATTCCACTCTGACCCTGGCCCCTGCCCCTGAGATGGCATTGGATGCCACAGGCTGAGGGTTCTGTCTCTCAGATGAACCTTGTCCTACCCTCCCTGCAGGTGCAGTTATAGCCACGACAAGCTCTAAGACAGTCTTCCAGGAACTCATTCTCCTGTCTGAAAGTGAGACCACATTTCAACCCACTCTCCTGAGCCGAGGAGATAGCTCAGTAGAATAAGCACTTCCCTGGTAAATGCAAGGGCCTGAGTTCAGTCCCTGGTTCTGCCAAAAAAAAAAAAAAAAAAATCAACCTGCTTTCCCCACGCTGCAGGGCAGTCAGCAGCCAGACACTAGAAGGAATGATGTTGCCCAGTTGAAGGTTTTCTGGGACAATTTCTCAGACAGTGTAATTTGCCTAATTTGATTTTCATAAGGAAGACACGTGTCCTCCAATGAGTGGGCTCGAGTGTGTTATTGTTTTGCTCTTCTGTGTTTTTCCAATTTCCTTAGCAAGTCAGTTTCCTTTTATGATGGAATAAAAAGATTAAGAAAAAGGAAAAAGGACCTGGAGGCTTCAGAGATGCTCAGAGTAGAATATTTTCAGTTCCTGTTAAGCCAATGTTTATGCCTTGCAGGAGGAGCTTTCCAGAGGTCAGGGCAGGGGACTGGGCTAGAGCTTGGTGAAGCAGAGAAGGGACCTGGTCATCTGGAAAAGGACTTGGGGCTCCAATGCACCTTCTCCTCCTCCTCCTCCTCCTCCTCTTCTTCCTCCTCCTCCTCCTCACACTCCTCCTCTTCTTTCCACTCCTTTCCTTCCTTCCCTTCCTCCTCTATCTCTTCCTCCTCCCCCTCCTCCTCCCTCTTCTCCTCTTCATGGGATGGGAATGGGATTACTATGAATGCCTGGGTTGGTGTGCACCCAGGGGTCTGCCCCATCCCCTGCAGAGGAAGATGGGGCAGGAGCTCCATGGCTTCTCTTGCTTTCAGCTGGGGTCCTTGTTTTGCCTAATGCTTGCACAGGGATTGTGTTGGGGGGCTAGCAGAGCTTGCTTGCCTGTGTGTCTGGCATGTGTCCCCAGTGCCAGCCCTTGTGGCAGAGCCCTTGTGTGTGATAGCATTTGAACAGAGACACTACACTGATGGGCTTCACGCTGCCTTGCTGTCCCTCCCAGCTCCCACAGATCAGTGAGTCACAGACTCAGGTTGGATGGCAGTGGTGTGCGTGGAGGGTGGATCTTTCACTCCCAGACAAGAAGATAGACTCTAGTGACCCAGAGTGGCAGCTGTGCCATGGAGCTGGTTTCTTTTCCAGCCCAACATGGTCTGAACTCTGGTGAAACCCTGTCACTGAATTACCAGTGCACGGGCCATAGTTGAATGAAATGTGTGTGAGCTTGCAGCTTCAGGGGATTTGGCAATATTGGTGTTTTCCTCTTTCTCAACTTTGCAGATTTTTGGCTACGGCATGTGTGCCCCTCATCTGCTCCTCATTAGAGCAACACGGTCTCAGCCTTAGTCAGAGTGACTAAGAAATACTTCTTGTGCTTTCCGACGCCATCCGTGTACAGCCTGGTGTGGGTCCAGCAGGCAAGAGGCTCAGGCCCTGAAGAGGCTGAAAGTGCCTGCTCAGTGGGGCCACAGGGGAGACGGGTGCTAGTTCCAAACATGACTTCATAGACTTGGGAAGAAGCAGCAGCTGCAGGTCAGGCAGCAGTCACTGTCTCCACTGGTGAGTCACCAGAGACAAAGGGTAGGGAGGTGGGGGTTGGAGGGAGGGAGGAAGGGAGGGAGGGAACGAGGGAGGGAGGGGGGGAGGGAGACAGAGAGAGAGCGATACTTCAAGCTCAGAGGTTACTAGTCTTGAAAACAAAAGCCAATTTTTCAGGCAATGAAGTCTCTCTTATGGGCTCAGCCAAAGCACACAGCACCGTTTCACCATTTTATAACAGATGACCAATGGTTGGGCCACCTCGGGGGCTCTACCCAGGTCTCACTGCCAGGTATGACTGGATGTCCCAGCAGACAGGTCACCAGGTGTTGCTGTCCCCACTGGGCTGAGCAGCTGAAGTCCAGGTGCCAGGCATCGACCACAGCCCAGGGACAAGATGAAGGAGGTGTGGGCTCCTATGCTGGATGCCATGACAAGGACCTCAGGCTGGACGGCACATGTGACACAAGTTACTTCTCATCATGCTGGAGGCAAGAACCAAGAGATTTGGGAGTGGCAAAGCTGGTTACTCCTAGTTCCTCACTCGTGGGCTTGCATCTTCCCTGTGTCTTCATAGGGTCACCCTCTGCATGCTCTGTGTCTGGCTTGCTCTTCTTACAGGACACATATTATCTTGGTTATGACCCATTGTCACAACCCATCTTAACTGCATAATCTCTTTCAAGACCTCTACTCCAAGCCCAATCGCATTCTGAGGTCCTGAGAATTAGGATTCACATATCCATTCAGGGAACAAAATTCAACCCTAAATGTAGGATGAAAAAGAATGTGACCCACTTGTTTTCCTTACCTGTGCCCACCACAAGGCCACTGCCATGGACATGGCCACCTGGCCAACACCCTGGCCTTTGCCTGCTTAGTCACTGCTACAGTTCTTGGGGTAGGGCAGGAAAATAAAGATGACCATAAAGGAGATAAGGGACATCTTACCTTCCAAACTATACTGTTAAGAAAAATTGCAGCTTTGAGACACTAGGTAAACCAAAA
This sequence comes from Ctenomys sociabilis, assembly GCA_004027165.1. Lineage (NCBI taxonomy): Eukaryota > Metazoa > Chordata > Mammalia > Rodentia > Ctenomyidae > Ctenomys > Ctenomys sociabilis. The sequence goes on along the minus strand of PVKA01019052.1, from coordinate 26,375 downwards.
TCACAAAACAACTCCTGAGTCTCAAGACACAGCAGGCCTGTGAGCTGGGTCTAGGCTCCCTCATCCATCAAGCTGACCTCTCTCCCCAGTGCGCCCTCATGCAGCACACAGTGTGCTCTGTAGTCCCATACATCACCAGACAGGTACCTGAGGGCCATGGGGACACCCATCCTCGATGCCTCTGCAACACTCCAGCCCCCTCCTCCAAGGCCCACATGTTCCTGGAGTCTGTTTTTTTCCTGCTGTTCGGTAACCCACCTCTGGATTTCACTGTTACATGCTGAAATAATTTTTCATGAAAAATCTGGAAATGACTTTTCAGGGCAGTTTGAAGCCTCGCTTTCTCCTTATAGGCCTCGTTGGTCCTGCCCAGGGACAGCTTTTATTCTCTCTCCACACCCCAGTGTAGTGGACAAGACTTCCACAGACAGAGAAAATCACACCAGACACTGTCTCTGTCTCTGATTATAAATGATCCCTCAGGAATTGTGCCATCACCTGTCCCCTGGGTTTTAGGTCTTGTAGCCATTCCTTGTCACTTGTGTTGCTGAGTTATCTCCAATTTTCATAAGAATCTGTGTTCAGATGCTGGGGAGATGGCTCAGTAGAATAAGCACTTCTCTGGTAGCACAAGGCCGTGAGTTCAATCCCTGGTTCTGCAAAAAAAAAAAAAAAAAGAATCTGTGTTCAAATTTCTTGAATGTCTTTGACGAGTTTTGAAACCAACATGTGCCATCTCCCATTTGCCAACTCATCTTGGTGGTTCTGCTGATGGGTTTATCTTCTACCTGCCAGCTGTCACTGCTACAAAACGTCTTATGAGAATGCCAGTCTTCAAAACACCACTGAGCAACTGCTGCTAGTCTTGTATGAATGTGGATTTAATCTTAATATTTTCTTATAAAATCTGCATCTTAAATGATTTGCTACTCACTGATGCTTAGTGTTTTATATCTATGCCTCTTTTATCTCTGTCTCTCTTTCTCTCTCTCCCCCTTCTTTTACACTAGCCAAATATACTCACTTAATTGTGATCAAGTTTTTTTCCTGAAACACCAGCCATCACATTTACCCAAGTTGTTGAAATTTTTCTGGGACAGAGCAGATGACAGAAGCATCAGCTTGAGTAGGAGAAAAGCACCAGGCTGGCCCTGTTTGGCTAGGCTCAGTGAGCTCAGCTTCCAGAAGCTTCCTGGGCTGAGGACAATGACATTCACCACAAATGACTATGACATCACTATATCTCACACAGTCATGGAATTCTGAGGAAAGGCATCATTCTAAATATGGGCACAGTAATATGAAGCCATGATTCTGTGCTATAACACTGCTGATATGACCGAATTTTTCAATGAGGGATGTGATTGTTATTGTCCTCACCTGATGAACATAAGCAGAGGAAATGGAAAATACTACCTCCGACCCACACTGGGATCCACAGTCACTCTGAAGTGCTGAAAGGAGTAAGCATGAGGAAAACCACCGGGGTCAGCCATGAGGCCTCTGCTTCCACCCTGTGATATAAACACTTTAAAGAAGAGCATGATGGTGATGGCAGTGTCAATGTGTCACTGAGGATGTCAGTAAGATGGCCACCCTGGGTGAAACCTGGAATCCCCACAGTGCTTCTGTGGAAAGGACACTTAGACCTTGAAATCCTGCCACTTGGAAGCCCCAGAATCACCATCTGACCTCTGTGGCCAGTGCTCCAGCACCCTGGTGTGGTCTGGTACTCCACTGGCAGCTAAGATGTAGAGATATCTAAAGCTCTTATCCATAAATCCCACTTCCTTCCCAGGCACCAGCTCTGGGGACACCATGTTCCCACAATGATAGCCATGTTTGCGGCCCATGTTGGCACACTCCATGCCCACAGTGAGCCCCAGGCTTGCTCCATCCTCAGGAGGTGCCTCTCCGTCCCCAGGCTGGACCATTGGTCACTCCTGCCCAGCACACAGCTCTCTTGTGTAGTCATCCTATGTTGGTCCAGGCGCTGCCTTCTGTACCGCAGTGTTCTTATCTCTCTATGCAAGTTTGGTAGTGATTTCACGTGGTTTTATCATCTAGTGAGCCTTTGGATGCCACACTTATGGGGATAATGTATGGCTGTATCACTTGGCAGAGTCCTATCAGGCACGTTATGTTGGGAGCAGTGCAAGCAGTGGCTTGGCACTCTGGGTAACGGCTTGGTGTTTTTTGTGGGCTCCGCCTTGACATGTTCGGAATAACAGGAAGTAAGGCATGGCCCTGCCTGTTGATCCGGACAGAATGGGGGGGCTGCCTGACGACAGAGCGGGATTGGCTGTATATTTATACGTGGCTGCTGATGATTGGCTTAGCTATACTATATAAGCTGCTGTGCTTCCGCAATACAGAGCTTCTCCCTCAAAAAGGAAGACAAGGTGTCTCGGGTCTTTCTTCTGCGCCGGACAACATTACTCACCTGGTGGTGGAAACCCAGGGAGCAGAAACTACAGGAACACCTGGCAACAGGGTTCTGACCACCCTGAAAGTATTTTAAGCTGCACCTGGTAATAGAGCTTCCTACACTGTAATTTCCAAGCTGAAAGGGTGCACTCCTATGTGGAGTGAAATTGCAGGTGGCTCTTTCCTCCCTGATGGGTCCCTCATAGAAGAATCCCTGGGACCTAAAGTAGCTATATGTGTTGTAGACTTGGCATGGGTGGGGACTCTGAGCTCATGGCACCTCTCATGTGAAAGACGCTACCCCCACCTGTGGAGGCTCTGAAGCACTTTATCTTCAGTATCTCAAAATCTGGGAAAATGAGGAGACTGGAGACCTAGAAAATGAGAATGATTGCAATTATCTATACAGTAAGTAGACGGCTCTGGGTGGAAAATAATTGTGAAGAATGTGCTCAGTGGTTGGTAAATTGTTAAGAAAATGAAGGGCAACTCTTAACTCCTTGGCAGGCAAACCTCCTACACAGACTGAGCGTCTAACTCCAGTGACAGGAATACCAGGACCCCTCTCTCTCTCTCTCTGCTATATCTGTGCTGTAAACCTTTGAACTTGAGACTAAGTGAAATTCCATCTCTCACATTTTTTAAATGAAGTCAAAATAAATGCAATTACTGAACAGAAGCCAGAGATCACGGGAGGTTAGTGGTGGGCGAGGGTAGGCCTAACACTGTTTGTTTGTGTTCTGACACTGTTTTTCTGGAGAATATTTCATTAATGGGAGGTCCTGAGAGACCTCTGCTGGTGGTTAAATCTGTATGGCAGTAGCTCCAGGGATGGAACCAGAAACCTTGGTGAGGACCAAGGCAAGTAGAACAAGAGAAGCTGAAACCACAGGATGTTCCTGTTGCTCTGAGAAAGAGCTTTTCCCAAAGGTCAAGAATTTGCTATCGAAAGCATGCTCAGGACACCCTAATAAGTAAATATCCCTCTACTTTTGTCCCCACACACATCCTCTAGAGGCCTTGAAATCCACTTTCATTTTTCAGTAAAAATAAGAGTGGGTAGCTTGCCCTGATGGAAAGCCCAGTCAGCCAAGGCTGGACTTGCAGTGAATCCTTGGCCTACAACTGGCCCTGCTGTTGCTTCACCACAATGAAGTCAACAGCATTCAAGAAATGCATATTGGTATTCTGGGTTATTTTAAAAGAATGATCTTGGCTACTGAAAACAAAAAGTGAGGACATCTGAGCACACAAAGGCTAAGGAGCTGCCAGAGCCAGGAACCACACATCTGAGATCCAGGAGAAGGAACAGGTGAGGCCACACCCCACCCTGCCCACCAGGTCCTGTTCTACATCCTGCAGCGTAGGATGTTCTCTCAGTGAGCCATCTTAGTTTCTTGGAGCCTCTCTCAGTGTCTGTTTTTAGTCGCAGCGCCCATTGTGAGAACCCAATCACACAGAAATGAGTCTAAGGCAGGCGAGCAGCTTGTAATTCTTGAAAGGGAATGATCATGTTTTACCTGCATAGGTTCAACTCTAGCAATATGAATCCTCCTGAATACTCTCAGGCACCCATGGCTTCTATGACGCAGGAGGTGTGGCCCTCAGGGAGAGCAGGAGCTCAGCTAATCCTCATCCCCACAAGACTGCAGCCCCCAGGGCTGCGACAGCGGGTCGATGGTCCCTGAGGAATCCTGGGGATGCGTCCTCTTTCTGGGCTGGTGGCCTTGCTAGTGGGGGACACTGTGTTTCTCCATCCTTTTTCACAAAGAAAATAATCGCACATCAATAGACCCAGCTTCTAACAGTACCTCTAATTTGCCCACTTTTTCAACATAAAAGCCCTTAACCCTAACAGATCTCAAGTTCCCATGATGTATCACGGGCCTCCATGTTGGGAAGAATGTGTCAGGGAGAACACAGGCAGAGGACACGCGGCGGCCCGCCTGGCGGTGTGCACTGTGTGTGGCATGCTTGCTCACTCCAATCTGTATCCACCAGGACCCTGCTCTTAATTGGGCACAGAACTGCTCAGAGTGGCGCGTTTCCCCAGGTGCTGTGTGATATTCCTGCCTGCAGGTGGTGGCTGGTGGGACTGCCAGAGACTACTACCCTCTGCCCGTCTCAGAGCCCATTCCTGAGAGGGTTTGGCCCTCAATTAACAGGTGGATTCATGTAAAAATCCAAACTTCTGCAGCCTGGAAAGTGCTTAGAAGCTCCTGGGCGGACTTTCCAGGTACAAACACCATCTGTCCTCTCCCCAGGCAGCCTGATCCAACCCCTTACATTATCTCAATCTGGTAGCATTTGGGTGTCACATATGCCTGTGTCCCCCAGTCCTCACCGCCACTGGGCACACACAGGCTCACAGGAACAAAGTAAGCACATGGAAGAATTCTTGTGCAAGCCTGAGTGCTAACTACACACACTCCTCTTAGGCTGTCCCCACATCTCCTGTGTCCCCATGGCCACGGCCACCTTGTCAACAGGGTCTGTAATGTCAGCCTTTCATACCTACCCCTTCTGCATCTGTGGTTCTACCTCATGCAAATGTTTAAAAATTGCCTTTAATACCACATATGAAAGCCTACAGCCACTATTCACACTGCGGGGCCTTTTTGTTCAATTCTATAAGAGGTAGAGTGATTGACAGCACACTGAAGGAGGCATGAAAGCTCTGGAAATAGCACACTGTTTTACACAAACACCCTGAACACGCTCAGCTTTGATTTCCTAGTGTCTGGGCAGAGGCTCTAGCCCAGTCCGCCATGGCTATGCACACCCCTCCTCCAGCTCTGAGCTGCATGGCAGATCCCGAAGACCCTCCCCACAAAGACTGACTGCCATGCTCCCCACCTCATGCTGGTTAGGAGATTTGCTGCATCTGCAAGCATCGAGGGCACTGCTCCGTGCTTCACTCACTCTCAGCTTTCATTAGAAGAGAAACACAAGCCGTGTGGTGCTGCTGTTTGGCAAATGCACGTAGGCTGTAGTCAGTTGCAATTGTTGAACCACCCCCATGCTTTCCCAGGAAACAGGACCCTCGAGGCCCCGGGCGTGCAGAGCAGTGCTGACCTGCTGCGTCACCTGGTGCCTGATCCACTTTGGTCGGGAGTGAGACGCTGAGGCTGCCAAGCTGCTGACCAGTGTGTGTGTGCCAAAGCCATGCTGGGCTCCTGAGAACCACTGACCTTATTAACTGGATGAAGGCTTTTAGCTTAAATTAGTTTGCAATTATTAAATATTACACAATAAATTCTGGAAAAATTCCCATGGCTTAAGTCTTTGGCAGGAGTGGAGGGGAAAAGCATAAACTGTTCTCCACACAGTGAGTGAGTCTCGCCTGGCACCACAGATGCCATCAGCTATGCCTCTGGTCCTCAGGAAGGGCAGGGAAGCCATCAGTCCCCATGCCACAGACAGGGAGGTCAAGGCAGGAAGAAGCATAGCGGACCCTGCAGATCACACAGCAGAGGCAGGAGGAGCCAGGCCTAGCCAGGCCTCAGTACTCTGTCCATATCCAAGAGACCCCTATCAAAGTAGAGGTCCAAAGCGGGTTAGGCTCACACCACAGGGAGGGCGCTGGCTCAGAGAGGGTCTCAGCAGGACCTAAATCTCTGCCTTCAGAACTGCTTGGGACTTTGGCCCAGGAACTTGTCTAGGTCCTTCCTTCACTTGCAGACACCCACAGCAACACCCATACCTGCCTTGGCTGTATAATTCCCTGGAATCACACAGGAAGAACCCCATATACGGCTGCTGCCTGTCACATCCATCCGCACCATGCAGCTGGGCCAAAGGCAGAAGACCATTTTCCCTTGTGTTCCTGGTGGAGAACCCATCTGCAGTGTCCATCAGGAAGTGGAGTAGGCTGTCAGAACCAGCCTCCTCTCCCTGGTCCTGTCAGCATGCTTTGTCACTCTCAGACAACAGGAAGTCAGCATGGCTGTGAACATTGTCTTCCCTTGACCCTGATGTTACCAATTGCTGGAGTTTTTCTGCTCAGAACTTCTCATTGATAAGTGCTGTTCTCTGAGTTCAGTGAACACAGATTTTACATGCCTGCGGCTTCTGGCCCTTGGGGCTACAGGGCCTGGTGTTATGGTCCTTAGTGTCACTGCACCAAGAGCATTGAGTTACCCCTGTCAGTTCTGCTCATAGCCCCTAGCCTGGATTTCTGGAGCCCTGGCTGCCTCTCTTCGTTCTGCCACCTACTCTGCCTCACAGGCGTCCTCAAGCTTAGAGCCTTGACTTCAGCTATCCGCTTAGTTGCTGCAGCTTCAGGCCTGGCCTCAGTGCACCTGGAAACTCTTTGCAGTTTGGTTACCTGAGTGTTTCCAGGCCATGCTTCTGCATCCAGCCCAGCACACCCCATCCACCTACCTTTCTCAGTCACTCAGTCAGCACTAGATATACATAGAAGGGTCCCTGCTCCCTTGACCCTGAGACGTCTACTTACAGAGAGCAGGAGCAGCCCTGTATGCACTGCCTGTTTTCAGACCTGCTGGAGGATGTCTAGAAGGTGTTAGAGTGGGCCAAGTCCTGCAGCTGGGTCACTGTTTCTAGCTTGTACTAGAACATAGGCTATGGGGGACCCAGGAAGCAGCTACTCCAAGGACAGCCCCCTTGCTTCCACAGTTATTGGGTTAAGCCTATCACTGTGTGACTTTTGCGGCCTCTCCAGGAGGAGCCAATGTTACTGTGGCTTGCTGTGATTAGGGGACTGCAGAGATCAGCCACAGGCCTGATGCTTCCCAATCTGATCTTTATGGTCACGTGCTTTCCTGGTTGCTCCTCAGAAGGAGTGGCAGTGCCTGGATTGAGGAGGTTGAGACAGCACCAATAGAGTCACAGCTCTCAGCTCTCAGTGGCTGTCAGGAGATGGAAGGGTTGGCTTTGCTCCTTTCTGTCACCTCCACACCTGCTCACCGCCATCATGCCTAGCCATCCATCCACAAGGGAAACAGCCCTTCCCTCCTCAGGATTCAGCCTCAGGGCTCATTGCCACCCATACCACCCTGACCTACAAGAGGACTGCACACTCACTCTTAGGCCCCTTCCAAGATGGCTCACAGCCATGAGGGGACTGTGAATCAGGGAGGGCTGGGGAAGAAAAGACAGTGACATGGAACTGCTCTGCCAGAAGCCCTGTGTCTTTTCTCTTCTTCCCAGGCTGGCTCATTGTCCCAGCGATGCTCTTCCACAGGTGTGGACTATGTTCTAACCCTCAGTGTCCATCTCCCATCAGGACTGTGGTACTGTCTCCTGACCCTGCCCTATTTCTGTCACCACCCATTTCTGGTCCATCCCCACCCCACAGCCTGAGGAATATGAATGTCGCCCTGTCTTCTCTCTGTGTAAACCCTGTGCCTCACCATGGCCTCAAGAAGGACCTCCTCGTGTCCTAATGCTGCCTACAACTTCCATCATCACTTCCTTCCTCCCTCTAGGCTGAGTGTTCTCTTCCTCCAAGCCACCATATTCCTTCCTCCTCCTAGCTGCTCCAAATGTTCTCTTCCTCTTCTCTCCATCATGTTCCTCCTGGCCTCAGGGCCACGTCCTTATATTTCTAGAGCAGCCACCTCCTGAAACCTATGTTTGCCTTGCAGTTCCTGAAAGGCCCTGCACAAAAGGCCAATACCCAACGTGGGACTGGACGAGTCCTTCAGGAGAGGATGGAGGATTAGAAGAGAGGCCCACAGTGTCAGGGCCTCAAGAGGGAGCATGGGGCCCAGGCCCATCCTCTTCCAGATTCTTGCTCCCACCATTACCTGCTGCCCTCTCCAGAGCCTTAGAGCAAAGGATCTACTTGACTGTAGGCAGGAGCCTCAAAGTAAACCTCACATCTCTATGTTACTTAGCTCAGTTATTTCCTTACAGTGGCAGAACTCCAACCATACAGCCTACTTTCAATGTCCCTGGAAACTGCCCCATCATTACTGGGGTCCTCTGCTCTGTACCCCCTTAGTCCCTGGTCCCTGAGGACAGCTCTCTTCCTCATTCACTGCCATGGCTGCTGGTGTAGGTCCATGGCTTCTGTCCTCCTTGACATGTGGTATACAGTGTCACCTGAAGACCAGTGCCTGAACTTCTCAGGGACACAAATAATTTTGTTCAACCTTGTCAGGAATTTTGTGTGTGTGTTTAGGGATCTGCCATTTCATTTTCTTGTAACATCTTTGTTTGCTTCTGGTATCAAGGGTGCATCCACATCAGCAACTTGGAGATGTTCCTGCTTTCAGTTTCTGAAAGAGTTTGTGAAAGTTTGGCATTTTTTTCTTGAGTTTTGAACAGTCTGTATCTGAAAATCTGTCCAGGCTCAGAGAGCTCCTTGTGGGAATTTTTTGACAATGATTCAAGGTTTTAAGTATACATGGGAGTATTCAGATTTCCTATTTTATCTCTTGTTGGTTTTGGCAAGTTGTATTTTTTTAATAAAATTTGTCTACTTCATCAGGTTGTCAGATTTAATGGCATAATATTACTCATTAAGCTCTCTTATTATCCTTTTAGGATTTATAGTGATAGTCTCTTTGTTATTCATGGTATTGGTCACTTGTGTAATTTTCTCTTTTTTTAGACTTGTCGGGAATTTACTAATTTTATTAATCTAAACACAAATCTTGGCTTTGTTAATTCTCTGCATGATGTGCATATTTTATTGCATTAATTTCTGATTTTTCTTTTTTCCTTCTATCATTCTGGCATTTTTTTACTCTGCTCCTTTTTCCAGTTTTTAGAGACAGTCGGTTTTATATCTTCTTTTTTAATCCAAACACTTAAGTCTATCAGTTCTGTTCTAGCCACTGCTTCAGTTCATCTTGCAGTATTCCTATTTTGTACTTTCATAATTACAAAACTTAAAACATTTTCTGATTTCCCTTGCTTTAATTTCTCCTTTAATCCACAACTTATTTTAAGTATTGTTTAATTGTAAATTATTTGGAAGTTTTCTGAATTTTTTTTCTGTATAACAATTCTGCTGTAGTTAGATATTTTGTTGTTCTAATTCTTATAACCTTATTATAAGATGGTAAGGGCCCAGCAGATGGTACTGCTTAATGAATTTTCTGTGTGGATTTGTTTGTTTGTGTTCTGTTTAAGACAGTGTGTTGTTTTTCAGTCCAAGCTGGTCCTAAACCCACTTTGTAGCCCACGCTGGCCTTGAACTCTCAGCAATCCTCCTGCCTCAGCCTCCCAAGTGCTGGGATTATAGGCATGTGTCCCTATGCCCAGCTCCATGTGGACCTTTCAACAAAATGTATTATGTAACAGCTGTCAGTTGTATCTAATAAAATCCATCAAATAAAATGTATTTTTCATTTTCCAAGTCGTTCAAAATATCCTTCATGATGGTTTATCTCCATGTATTATCAATTACCGATAAGACAGTTTTGGAAAGTCTCAAGTGTGATTGTGAATTTTTCTATTACTCTCTCTACTCTTTCAGTTTTGTTTCCTCTACATTGAAGCTCATAATAATGACTTTAATGATGAATTAATAGTCTAATTGTTATAAAACAGACCTTATGGGAAGTTTCTCTTTCAGAATGGTGAAAAGGGGCTCCTAAAATATACTCCTTTTAAAAACAAGTACGACACAGGTGAACTATGTTAAAATTAACATTTTCTGACCTTTGGAAATTAACCAAAGACTGGAGAAAGTACCAAAGGAGCATTTATTCAAGGAAAAAAAATTGTCTGAATCTCAATGAAAATGACAGCATTTGGGGGAGTTTTCATTTGCCCTATTTCCAGCCTCATGTATTCAATTCCAGAGGCTTGAGAACCATGACCTGGTAGATGAAGAAACAGCTTCATAGCAAGGAGGAAAAGAAGGGCTGTGCACTCCTAGAAAGCCTCACTTGGGGAGCTTCACTGCTACTGACAAGTCTTACAGCTCCTTAAAAAGTCTCATTCATAGAGCTTACCTTTGACCTTATTTGGGGGTTGCTCGACAAAGAAAACCCTGTCCCCAGAGTATTTGTTGAAAAAAAAAATAAGATTGCAATTGTTTAATATGCAGGTTGCCTGAAATAGGAACAATAGTTGGGGCAAACACAAGGCTAGCCAAAAAATTTCAAAAGAAACTCTGAGATGTCCAAAAGTGGCTTTCAAAGCTCTGCCCTGCTCTGGGAATGTGTAAAGTCGTGTGCTTGGGAACCAGCCAGATAGCTCAGTGGACTAACGCACCCGCCTAGGCAAAGTTCAGGGACCGGGGTTCGGTTCCCAGTGTGCTGTGCCAGCCCCCTCATCCTCAGGGTGCACTGAGGTGGAGATTGAGACAGGGTGTGGTGGTGCACACCTGTAATCCCAGCACTCAGGAAACTGAAAACAGGAAGATCACTGTGAGTCCAATCTGTGTAGCGAGATCCTGTAGACCCTGTACTACATAAATAAAATTTTAAAAAATTGAAAAACAAAAAAGACCACATGCTTGGGCAGGCAGAGCCACGCACTGGACAGATGTGTGGACTTCGCTCCCCCTCAGCCAACCTTAAGGTGCTCTGCACCAGGCAGTGAGGGCTGAGGAAGATCACTAGTGCTCAACTCCGAGCACCGGAAGACCTCACTGATTCATGCCATTTAAGGAAATCTGTGTGCTACCTTCAGCTACCCAGCTTGCACACATGGAGTATAGACTGTAGAAAAGTCACGAAGCAACCAGCAGAGTAACACAGCAGACAAGGAGTGGGGTGTAATCTGCACATACTAACTCCAATTAGTGATACTTGGTGATACTGGGTGAGTTCACAGTGTCATACAACTATTACCACCTTCTGTTATACCTTCTCAAATGTTTTCGTCTTTACAAAGTCAAACTATACTACTTTAAGTTAGCATATTAATTTTAAACTCCAGATGTTCGCTAAAAAATAACAAAAATGTAGTAAAATAAAATTTATAAAAATAAAACAGCATAATAGAACAATATTTAACACAAAAGAAGGTAATAGGGCCTGGGGAGATGGCTCAGTGGAATAAGCACTTCCCTGGCAAGCACGAGGGCCTGAGTGCAATCCCCGGTTCTGCCAAAAAACAAAAAAAGAAGGTAATAATGGAGGGACATAGATTTGCAATGAATCTAAAAGAGTCAGAGATCTGAGATACAAACGAAAAAGGACACATAAATCTCTTAACTACATAAACATAAATAATTTAACCATTTCATTAATAAGTGGAAAATGAAAAAATAGATTTAAAAAGACAATCCAACTATATCCTGTCTAAAGACATATACCTTAGGTTTAAAGATCAAAAATAGTTTGAAATACAAGTATTTGAACATTTATATCACACAAACCACAAGAGAGCCAGATTCGCTACACAAAAGTTACTAGAGATGAAGAAAAACATTTTTATTCTTTTATTTGTAAAAGTGACAATTCATGAAGAAGACATAAAAATTATAAATCTCTGTGCACCTAATACTATATCCCCTAATACCTGGAGCAAAACATAAAGAGAAAGAAGAAATAGATAAAACAACAGCACTAGCTAAGAGATGCTGATACCCCATTCTAAAAAATGGATATAGCAACAGGTCAACAGGGAAACAAAAGATTTGGCCGCACAGCAGGCCAGCTTAACACAAGAAAGACAGAACGTAAGTGACAAGTGCCATGTGACATTCCCAGGAGGACACAGGTCAGCAACAAAAAGCCTCAGTAATTGCTAAGGGATAAAATCAATACCAAGTACATTCTGTAATCAAATAAAACTAGAAATCTCAACAGAAGGACATTTAGGGAAGTTGACAGTAGCGTGACAATAACACTATCCTACATACTAGTGGATCAAATGGAAAATACACGCAATGAATGAGAACACAGCCACAATGTATCAACATGGCTGGGATGGGGCTAAGGTCCATAGTAGAAACCCAAAATCAATAACCAGACTTCCACCTTAGAAATTAGGAAAGGCAAATACACGTGCAGAAGAGAGAAAATACTATCAATTAAAGTAAAGACAAGTGAAACAGAGATTAACAGCTTATTACAGAAAGCCAATTCAATCTAAAGCTAATTCTTCAAAAGATAGATATAATTGAGAAAATTTTAGTGGCACTGACCAAAGCTACAAGAAGAAAGACTCAAATGACTAATATTAGAAAAGAAAGAAAAACACAAATAACTTTACCAAATTATCAAATACTGCAATTATTTTATGCCAAAAAATAGATAATCTTGGTGAAATAGTAAAATTCCAGCAAGATACACATTATGGAAAATGACTCATGAAAAAATAGAAAATGTAAATAGCTTTTTAATTGGCAAAGACACAGAATTAGTGATTAATCAACTTCTTTGAAAAAAAAGCCAAGAACTAGGAGTCTTCAGTAAGGAATTTTACCGAACATCTACAGAAGCATTAGTAACAGGCCTCCACAAACTTTTCCAAAATGTATGACAAGTATAGATGTTCCACTTCCTTCTATGGGAATAATATTATTGTGAATCTAAAGGCAAACAAAGATATCAAAATAAAATGAAACTATATCTTAAGAATATAGTCACAACACACCAACACACCTCGCAGACATAGAGAAATCATTCCTAAAATTTATTTGGAATCACAAACGACCTAGAATTGTAAAGGCAATCTTGGCCAATAAAGACAAGGCAGAAGGCATCACAATTCTTGACTTGAAATTATACTACAAAGCCACTGTGATAAAATCAACATGGTATTGGCAACAAAATAGACCTGAGGATCAGTGGAATAGATTAGAAGTCACAGAGGCATCTACAATCACACTTGGCCATCTGATCTTCGACAAAAGGGCTAAACAAGCTCACTGAAAGAAAAATAGCCTCTTTAACAAATGGTGCTGGAAAACATGGCTTTCTACATGCCGAAAACTAAAACTTGACCAAGCTCTATCACCATGCACTAAGTTAAAGTCAAAATGGATTAAAGATCTAAACATTAAAACAGAAATACTCAATCTCCTGGAAGAGAAAGTAGGAGGAATTCTTGAAGACCTAGGTAAAGAGTTCATGAACAAACATATATTCGCACAGGAAGCACTTGAAAGAATCAACAACTGGGATCAACTCTTCTTAAGTAGCTTCTGTATGTCAAAAGAAATTGTCAACAGAGTCCAAAGACAACCCACAAATTTTGAAAAAATCCTAACTAATAAGCAGTCAGACAGAGGTCTACTGTCTAGACTATATAAAGAACTAAGATATAACAGGGCCCTCAAATTTAAAGACCCAATCCAGAAATGGGCATCTGAGATGAATACACACTTCTGAGAGGACGAAATTAAAGAAGCGAATAAATATATGAAAAAATGCTCCACATCGCTAGCCATTCATAAATGCAAATAAAAACAACACTGAGATACCATCTCACTCCAGAAAGAATGGCTATCATAAGGAAATCAACCAACAACAAATGTTGGAGAGGTTGTGGGGAAAAGGGAACACTTCTCCACTGCTGGTGGGAATGTAGACTAGTACAACCATTGTGGAGGTCAGTGTGGAGACTCCTCAAAAGAGTAGGACTAGAAATCCC
>PVKA01019052.1:0-12322 GCA_004027165.1 Ctenomys sociabilis | reverse complement strand
CTGGAAACATTGTATCATAGAGATATATGTGTACCTATGTTTATAGCAGCACAATGTGTGATGGCAAAATCTTGGAAACAACCAAAATGTCCATCCCATGAGGAATGGTTGAAAAAGATATGGTATTTCTATATAATGGAGTATTACTCAGCTATTAAGAATGATAAGCTTGAGTCATTTATACTGAAGTGGATGCTACTTGAACATGTACTCATAAGTGAAATAAACCAGACGCACATATGTAACTATCGTATAGTCTCCCTAGTATAAGAAGCGAAAAGCAGAAATACAAATGGAAATGTATAACAACAACTAAATTCAATTGAGTCTGATAAGGCAAAGTGAATGGCATATGCTGCAGGATACTAATCAGCTTTTCTTCTGGATGATTAACAACCTAAGTTCACAGATCAAAGTTGGAGAAATAGAAGAGGCACAAGGCCAGCCAACATTTTGGCCCTAGCCTTTCAAGGTCAGCGAAGACTCAGGACATAGGAGAACCTGTACTGCAACATCATGAAACTCAGGTGAGCTCCAAATTTTCTGAACAAGGAGATTATGGAGCCACAGAAGAAAGAGATCAAAGTTCTATAGTGTGCCTGGGGAGAGTCACATGAAGAGAAAACTTTCTCTCAGGCTCTCATGGAGAGCAAACTGGTCAATCGTTGGCTGTGACTCATCCACATGGATGACACAGACAAAGGATCTACAGAATAAGGTACAGGACTACAAGATAAATCCTGAGGGGACTTCACTGACCTCATAAGAAACATAAAGTACACGTGTTGGTATATAAGTCTTGCTCTATCTAGGTCTTAACCATCCAGCAGAAAAGTATAAAAATGAAGTATACATCGCAGGGTCACAATAATAAGTTGAGCTGTAAATGGCTATGGTCGACAACTTCTTCAGATAACGCACTATTGTTGTGGAATGTTGGACTGTGTTGGATTGTGTTGTCAAGTTCAAGCACCTAAGTTAGTTGAATGACAATGGAGTGCCCATCTCTGACAGGTGTAGACAAAGGAAGGGGTATAGAAAGGAAGAATCATGATGTGTGTGTATAGACAGTACAGTTGGGATAGATAATGCTGTGCTTCTACATAAGTCTATGAGAGGCAAGATTTGCACTAATGGTGGTTGGACAGGATATTATGTCAGCTTCTAGTACTATGGACAACCACTAGGAAAATAACAAGGTAGAAAGTATTAATTCTTGAATCTTTGATGTAATTCAGGTATAAAAAATAAGATACACCAACAGCTACACTCTCTTAATTTACTGATAAGAGACATATGGTATAATAATATCTGCAAGTATATCATGTATGCACCTTCTATGATACCAAAACATTATGAAAACAGTTTGCAATGTATTAATTTATCAAATCCATCTTGTCAAGGTATCTTAAAACTGTCTCATTGATATTTGTACTTCAATAAAACAAAAATAAAATTAAAAATAAAATTAAAAACAAAAAAAGAATGTAGTCGCAACAATCCTCAACAAAATCCAGCTAACCAAATCAAGCAACACAGCAAAAAAAAGTAATCATGCACTTCCTCTTTCTCTGGAAAACAGCATTAGACTGCTGTAAGAGTTGTACTACAGGGCAAATGAAAATAGCTAACAGATTTGCTAAGTAGCCACTATGTGCCAGACGCATGCATGAATGTATTTCATTCTCAAAATCCGCTAGTGGGCAGATGCTGTTATCAGCCCCCCTCTGCCAGCTCTGGCAGGCGACTCTCTTCTTTAGCTTGCTGATCGGATGATTGATAGTCCCTGACTTCTTGAATGTTAAGCATTCCCGGGTCTGTCCCACTTGATCACGGCCTAGATTCCTTTTACTTTTTGCAGGTACTGGCAGTTGTAATCTTTGAAGAATTTGTTCATTCCTTGTAGGTTGTTGTGTTTATGAGTATAAAAGCAATGGCACCCTGGTGCTCTTTTCAGTGAGGAGGTGTGTAGGGATAGTCTGTTTTGTTTCTTATGTTTTGATGACATTGATCATTTGTGTCCTCTCTGTATTTTTGTCAGGGACCTCTTTATTTCATTGACTGAAGAAGAAAACTTTGGCTTCTCTGATGTTCTCTTTCATATTTTGTTCTTGTTGTCACTGGTTTCTTCTTTTCTTTCTTTGGACATAAGTTGCTCTTCTTTTTCTGCTTTCTGGAAGTGGAAACTCAGGGGGAGACGTTCCTTGCTAACGAGGAGGCATAGTGTCTCCCTGCTTCTCTCCCTGCTCCAGCTGCAGCCTGTGTACCTCACCGAGTTGAGTTCTTGTCCTTCTTCACTTGCTTGTCTTAATTTCACTGGAGGCTTCCTCACTGAGCTATATGGTCCCTGGGAATGTGTTATTTAGTATCCGCATCTGGAAATTTTCGTGTTGCCCTTCCATTGTCACAGAGCAGCATAGTCTCTCTATGGCTTTCTTTCTTTTACATTTCTTGTGATTTGTTTTGTGGCTCAAGAATGTGTTGGCAGAGTGGCTTCAGTTGCCACTCTAAGTGGAGGCTGCTCAGATCTTCCCTGATCTGACAGGTTTTCTGCAGACAATGATGGAGATATCAAAGCATCCGGACACTCTAGCCCCATAAGGTCTGGTTTCGTGTTTCATGGCTTTTTCTTTAGACCATACACACTTAGACTTTTGGACGTAGAAATCATTTATCATTATGTAATGTCCATCTGCCCTCCAGCACTATTTTTTTCTTTTCCTTTGAAGAATATTTTGTCAAATATTCTTGACAAATATTTGTCAAAGCTGCTGCTTTTTACAGAATAATGTTTGTATGTTACATTTCTTTTATCCTCTTTTTTCATTCAGTTTACTTATGGCACTGAATTTGAATGACCTGCTTTTAAGTAAAGTACATGGCTGGGTGGTGATTTTTGTTCCCCTGTCTCCCTCAGTCTTTTGATTGGTACAGGAAAATTATTTAAATTTAAGGTAACTGTGGATACAATAACACTCAAGTCTATCATTTTGTTTTTGTTTTCTGTGTATCTCCTTTAGCTCTTATTTTCCTCTCCTTACCTTTCCAAGTGTTGCATGAACATTTGTTAGGATTGCATTTTGGTTTTTCTTTTCTTTTTTTTTTTTTTTTTTTTTGTACACAGGGTCTCACTATGCAGCCCACATTCATAGTGATCCTCCTGCTTTCTGCCTCCCTGGACTACAGGGGCGGGCCACCACTCCCAGACTCCAATCGCCAGCTCAGCGCACGAGGCCCGGCAAGCGAAAGCAGGGGTCGAACCCTGGCCGCTGCATTTACCTAAGCAAGTGCTTAGTCCGCTGAGCTATACCACGGGCCCTAGGATTGCATTTTGGTTTGTTCATAGTATGATTTCTCTGGGAATCACAAGACACATATGGCATTCAGTCGTCCACTGGTGGTCTTGTGCCCCCTCCTGTCCCTGTCCACCCCTGTCCCCCACCCCATCTCAAAGGAAGGTGGAATCTCCACTTCACTTAAGGTCTTCTATCATCCCACCATATCTCAGCTGGCAGATGGTAACTGACAATTATTGTATTTAATCATCAAATGTGGGGTCCAAGTCTCACCCAGAGAAAGACACTGTCTGTGTATTCAGGGACTCTGCCTTCTCTATCACTCATCTTCCTTGTGGTTGAAGAACTTCAGCCAGTCTTTACAAGTGAGTATATTAAAAGTTAATTCTTTTAGATTCCTTCCATCTCAGAATGATTCTATTTCCTGTATTGCTGAAGGATAATTCTGCATACAAATGTTGTGGTTATTTCTTTTCTTTCTTTCAGAACTCAGGAAATAGCTGGCACCTCCTCTGACCTCTGCTGAGTTGCTGTTTCCCTGTGTGTGATGTTGCTAATTTCTCTGGCTGCTTTCAGGGCTTTTCCTCTTGTGTTTAGCTTTCACAGTTTCATTACAATGTGTCTTGGCATAGGTTCCCTTGGGTTTGCCCCATTTCAAGTTTGCACTGTTTGGATCTAAGACTTCACGTCTTTCCCCAAATCCTGTCATGTTTTGTGCATTACTTTCTGAGTCTTTCTGCCCCACACTGGCTGTCTTTTATACCATGCAATGAACATCTAGTCCGCTATTCCTGTCCCACTGATCCCCGCAGTCTGGTCCTTTCTTCCCAGTTTGTTTTTCTCTCTCCTTCAAGCTGCAGGAGCATTATTGTCCCATTCTAATCCACTAACTCTGCACTCTGCCATCGCTTCTGTACCACTGAGCCAGCCAGCTCTCAAAAATCTCCACTGTTACTCTTTTTCATTCCAAATTTTATTTGGATTTTTTTCAGTAACTTCTATTTCTTTATTGAGTAACTTCTATTTCTTAATACTTCCTTAGTATTTAAGATTTGTCACTGGTTACTGAAGCATTGCTGTGACCACTGCTTTAAAAGCCCCATCAACATCTGGTTCTTCTTGGTGTCCACAAGATGTTTATTCTTTTCAGTTTCAAGTTGCAATTTTCTTGGCTCTTGGTATTATTATGGTTGATTTTTTATATTCTGGAATTTTGTCTGCTATAATAGGAGACTTAAGAGTCCTTTGAAGTCACCCTGTTTGACGTCACAAGGTATGCAGTTCCCACAGTGTAATTCCAAGTCTTTACGTTTTCTGGTCACCTCACCCACCTGTAGCTCCAGGTCCTGCTGGCTTCACCAGAGATGATGCAAGGGGTGTCCTGGAGGCAGGCCCAGAGCCTGTGGGTGGGAAGTAGAGATGTTGCAGCTGCAGTCGCCCCAGTTACTTCTGACAGGGAGGGAGATGGCACCAGGCCTGAAGGAGCAGAGGCCCCTGGGCCATCTGTTTTTGAAGTGTGCTGCCTCTAGCCTCTGGGTATATTGGGGGGTGGTCCCAGATCCTCAAGCCCATAATATCCCCTGAATTAGGTCCTTGCTTCACATGGGTATCTTCCTCAAGTTCTACCTGTCATTGAATGTCTCTGAGTGCAGAAAGGATCTCTTCTGTTAGGACAGAGCTCTTCCTGCACAGGCCCCCTGGGTAGCTGAGCTGTTGGGACAGTCACCCCCCCCCCAGCAGACCCAGCATCCGTAGTCATGGTCATGATCCCCAGCTTAGTGAGAAGGGAGTGTACTATCTGTGTTACTCCTGATGATCAGGAGAAACAAGCCACCTGTGGGTAGGAGCAAGCACTTCCTGTGTCAGGTGAAGGGGAAGGCCCTGTGGCAGAGCTGTTCCTCCAGGCCAGCGTGCCCCCAGGGTACCCCCTTCCTGCTGACTTTCACAGTCCTCTGTTGCATCACTGGGCCTGGGCATGGCTGATGGTTATACTAAAAAGGGAGATCAGCTGTCCATTACCATGTCCAGACCAGGAGCCTTCCCTCAGTCTCCTCCCAGTCAGTTTTCATTTCTCCTGTGAGTTTTCCAGGTGGTTTCATCATGACCTCCTCTAATTCCTGGCTCTTCTTGCTGTTGAGGGATTTGCTAGAGTTTCCGGACCTTTGGGACTCATGTCAACTGTCTGGTGAAACCCAGGGAGGTCTGGGTCTGGTGCTGGGCCTGGTGCCCTGAGTGGGGAAGTCTCTCAGCTAATCTCTTTGCTGTCACTGGTCACAACTATTACAGGGATTTCTGGTTTTCCTTGCCTATTATGATACAGATGTCACCACACAGCACAATGCCACTATAGCCCAGTGCAAGGCTCCACAGGCCTCCTACACCACCCTCGGGCTGAGTCTGATGGCTGTCCACCTTGATGTCCACATGTGCCCAACTTGGCTCTGGACATTGAGGCCTGAAGACCAGGCAGAACCGAGTGGTACTCCCTGGGCTAAGGCAGAGCACTGAATGTATTTACTGTGTAGGCCCTGAGGGAAAGGAAAAGACTTACAAATACTGATGCTCCAGAGATGCCCACACCAAGGGATGGAACCCTAGGCTATGGGTAGGAGCAAGCACTTCCTGTGTCAGGTGACAGGGGAAGGCCCTGTGGCAGAGCTGCTCCTCCATAGCGTCAATGGCACTTTGCGGAACAAAGCTGTTTGCACCGCTTTAGAAGGAAGAGAGGAAAATTTATGCCCAGTGATGGACTGATAGGGCAGCCTCTCTCAGCCTGTGGGGAAGGGCCTATCACTGGCCCTGTGTGAAGAACAGCAGTGAGCAGTTCTCAGTGACATGAGGACATCAGAGACCCTGATACTTCTTCCCTCACATGGGCTTCCACAAGATCTTGAATGACCTTCCCTTGGTGTGTTACACATTGACCTTGTATGCAAGGGGTTCAGATCATTGACATAGTTTTAAACGAACAAGCTCATTAATTCCATGCACATATAAAATAATGACAAGGATTTTATTGAATGCATAATTTAATGCGAGTTGTCAAGACTGGCTCAGAGGAGCACAAAAGCAGGCCATCAGGGACAGCTGCTGATGTCAACGTGTAGCAGTCACAGCTTGTCTCTTCATAGCCTCAATGGTACTGTGCAGGACAAAGCTGTTTGCACTGCTCTAGAAGAGGACCTTGTGCATTCCTGGCAGGTCTTGACAACCCATGGCACTGCATCAATGGCCCACAGTGCGAAAGACTGTGCCAGGCAGGACACCCGGCCGCCTTTGCTTGTCCCTTGCAATCTCTCATAATCAATCCTGATGAGTCTGATTATAGATTAATTATCTGGCTTTAAATGAACTAACACAAGGATAAAGAGACCGTGACTTAGAAATGCTAAGCAAAGGGGGACATGTCAAAGCTGCCATTTCCCATATGTCTCAGAAGAGCTCATTATTGGTCAATGGGGTAGCAGAGCTATGAAGATATAATTATATGTGACATGTAGTTAGCCAAAATTCATTTAGAGTCACCACGAAGTCAATCTGGAACAGAATTAAAATACACTGTCAGCAGCAGCAGCCCTCTAGCCACGTGAGTGCTGGCCTCGAGATCAAGCCGTCGGAGTTAGATGTTAGCGATGACTGTTTCTTTCCTCGTTATCTACTGTTTATGGATGCTTCATGACAGTTTGTAGGGGTAGAATTATAAATTTAGACATATTCAGGATACCTGTTTCAAACTGACTTTTATTTATATTGACAAGGCAGCAAAGAGCATGGAGGTTGCGGACCCAAGTGACCACAGAAGAGCAAGCAGTTTAGTAGGTGCAAAGGGAAGACAATCAGAGCAGAAAGAGGAGGCCCAGGACAGGGAAGAGGAAATCACTTGGCCCCCAGAGTTGCCTGTGTGTCCAGCTATGCTCCTGATAAGCAGAGGATTATTCCCCACAACACAATTGGATCCACGCGTGCAGTTTGATGACTGCCAGAATGTGGGTAGACCTCATCCACCAGTTGATGGGCAGGCAAAATAGACGAACACCCCTGTCCCTCAGCCCAGAGGTTGCCTCCACCAGCTCCCTCCAGAATTCACCTGTGCCTCTGAACCTCCACCCACCCACTCTGCACTTCATGCACCTTGAAGCCTCCAAAGTTCAGGGTCAACTCCTCTAATAGCTAGGAGCTCACAGACAGTCCCCCATGCCACCCATCAGCTTCTGACTTGTCAGCTTCACTGAAATCCACACTTTGGATTCTGAATTTTACCTTTCCCTAGCTTTTCAGTGTGCCCTGTGATGCTCTCTGAGGAGCCAGCTGCAATGGCATTGCTGGCATGTTTTGGATAATCTGTATTCTTCTTTCCCTTCCCATCACCTCTCA
Organism: Ctenomys sociabilis; assembly: GCA_004027165.1. Taxonomy (NCBI): domain Eukaryota; kingdom Metazoa; phylum Chordata; class Mammalia; order Rodentia; family Ctenomyidae; genus Ctenomys; species Ctenomys sociabilis. The sequence continues at coordinate 4,652 of PVKA01019052.1, read as the reverse complement.
TGGTACCCATCTGTCCTCCACTTTGTGTTAGTGGCAGTCACCCGTGCTTTCAAGACAGAGCTCAGAAAGTCCCAGTGATGATGACAGTGCTGAACGCTGCCCAATAAAGTGCACTCTGGGCTCCATGACTTCATCCCCTATAGGGCCGCCTCACTGCGGTGGGCCTAGGTCTAGTGTTCAGTAGAACACGTATCTTATGTGCATTTCTAACAGCATTTTCAGCTCATGATGGGACCCCTGAAAACTGAGGAGCACAAATGTGGAAACAATGCATGTTGGCCCTGTCCCTGCTGCCAGCTGCTTCTTTGGAGACCTTGGTGACCATCCCAGAGCAGAGGCAGAGCAGAGTAGTGAGAATGCCAAGTGTGGCTGGACTGAGCTGGGATTGTGTCACTGCTTTGTCATAGGCTGCTTCTGTTTGTCTGGGCCAGCAAGGTAGCTTTCCTCGCCCTCAGTTTCATCAGCTGTAAGTGGGGAATGACAACAGCCATCTATTTCCAATATGAAGTGAAGGGCTAATGCGAAACTTGCTATACTGCCCTCGACATACAGTTAGTGTGCACAGCATGCTTACTGTGGTGATGACTGAGGGATTTCCCCTAAAATTTTATGTAAAAAAGATTTGTCACTACTAACGTTGTCTGCAAATCACTGCCATGACCTGGGCCTGGGCCAAGGTTTCACTTCACACTTGCATCGCCTGTTGCTGCTGATGCCTGGGCTCAGAGCAAGGGAACAACATTCCAAAGGCTGCAAGGCAAGGCACCATCACATAGGGCACAAGGTCCACAACTGAGCTAGTGTCTCACAGAAGATAATTTAACTTTAGCTTCTTGTAACATCAGAAGAAAAAACTGACACAGTGAGAATGAATTCATCTTAGAGATGCTTATCTTTATAAACCAGCACTGTTTTAAAATGTAGTTTTATGTATACCCCATGCACTATAGACACAGTGTCATGCATAACCTGCGCTACTAGATAGATTATTATTATATACAAACAGGTAACTTTTCAGTAGTGGAAAGGACCCATGAAGACCCATGCAGAGATCCCACCCTGGTCTGCACTGGCAAGCCTGGTAGTGGAGGGGAGAGTACGTGTAGCCTGGACTCTGATCTGTGTTAGATGGTGCCCAGCAGTATTGACACCCGTAGCTACATAAATGGGAATGTTAGTAAAGGGGGACCAAGTGCTGGTTTGCGAGGAAGCCAGTGTTGTGGCTGGAGGTGAGAGGAGAAGGAAGTCAGTAGGGGGCACAGAGGGGGGACTCAGGTGCTGAGATACACCTCCCTGGGGAAGTCACTGATCCTTGTGTAAAGAGGGCAGACCACACTGTTTCTCCTCCTGTGGCTGAGTCTGACCAGCTCTGAATGTGAAGCTGGCCTAGTGAGCCATGTTTGAATGTAGTGGGGCCACTGAACCCAGATGCCACCTTGTCCACCGCAGTTGGCTCCCCATCCCCCTCTTGGCCACTGGGCCCTCTGACTCCTGCTTCTTTCCACCCTCAACTCTGCGCACATCCTACTATAGGCTCAGCCCACACAGCTCTGCTGTGATCAGTTTGGCCCAGGTCTCCTTGGACTGATCTTTCTCAAAAACAGTGAGCCCAGATCCCACTGCAACTCTGCTCCCCACAACTCCTCTGAAGAGGGAAGCAGCAGGAGCCATGAGAATTTCAGCCCTACTCTTCAGAGAGAAGCAAAGCTGCTCAAAACCTTTTCAGACACGGCTTACCCACACCCTGTAGTGAAGATATGACAATGACACACAGCAGCAGAGAGACCATGGTGTCCATTGAAAGGCTTCTAACACATCCTGGATGGCACTGCACTGTGGAAAGAGAGTAGATGTTCAGGCCAGGTAGGGTACACACAAGCTTGGCTCTGCCCTACTTGGATTTGCTTTTTACCAGTAGATTGAGCTGAGCTGCTGGGCCTTATCACCAGACATGTGACTGCCATTGCAACCCAGGGCCATAGGGAGTTACAAAGCCACAGGAGAAGACACACAAAGCCCTGCCCAGGTGCCTTGCCCACATATGCTCAGTGTCATGGACTTTGCTCTTCAGGTGACTGGCCTGGAGGTTACGGCTGGTTCCTGGTGATCACTCTCCACCTCTGAGTGCTGGGACAGAGGGAAAGAGCTCACTATGGCTCCCAAATGGCCTCCATCTGTCACTTGGAGGCTCTCATCAGGCTGGGCAGTGTGGCTTTGGCCATTCCCATGACACAAACCAAGTGGCCTCCAACCAAACACTACTGCACACTCTGGGACTCAACAGGGGAGAATCATGCCCCAGATGTGGAAGGATGCAGGCCCTTTGCACCCCACTACTGCCCTTCCTATTTCAGATTGTCAAGAAATAGAACTCCAAGCTCCTGGAAAGGTCCATGACCTCTCTCTGCAAAGCCTTAGGGACATTAGGCTGAGTCCACCCAGAGATAGATTTCTGAAACAATCCTGAGTGCTTTTCCAAACAGCTTGTTCTTGTCAGGGGCCAGGCTTTAGTCAACAAATGCTCCCCCTTTACACCCCAGATCCTATGGGAGGTAGTGCAGAGCCTCAGGGTCCCTTGTACCCACAAACCTTAAACTCCATCTCCCCAGACTATCACTCCTTCCCAATGCTTCTTTCACTGACATGCGACTATGTCCCCAAGGATGTCACCCCAACAGCCCTGTGGTTTCCCAATCCTGTGTCCTAACCCAAGAGCCCCTGAAGCACTGGGTGCTTGGCAAACACGAAGCCACAGAGCCGAAGGTCATGGGCACCGCTGAGTGGGGATTTCCTCCCGCACATTCTTTTCTGAGAATCTCATCAATTGCTCTCCTGAGCCTGACTGCATAAAAAGTGCAGGCCCCATTTGGGTGGGCCAGGGTCCCCACCATGGGAAAAATGAAAGTACTGTCACCCCACTTTCCCTGAAGTGGCCTAGGAGAGCCCTGTAGGAGTGAGACGTGGATAGACCATGCCAGGGAGCCTCAGGCCTACAACCAAGACACTTGCCTCTGGTCATAAGCTTAATGAGTAACACATGCATATGATTAAAAGCCTAATCTTCTCCCCAGAGGCTTAAAATGATTTTTTTTTTTTTTTTGCAGAACCAGGGATTGAATTCAGGGCCCCCTGTCCTACTCCCTGGGAGCCTGGGGGCATTCTGTAAGTGCCCACTCACAGAGTGAGCTTGGAAGCATTTTCCTTTCTTCTATCTTCTGAAGACACATGGAGGGTAGGTGTCACCTCTTCTCCACACACTTGTTAGAATTTTCCAGTGAAATAGTCTCAGCTTTGATTATTCTTATTCAGATTTTAACCACAAGGTCAGCTTATTTTTATAGAAATGATCAAACTTTAAGTGAGTTTTGATGATTTATATAATCAAGGAATTGGCCCATTTCTTGCAGGTTGTCAGATTTACAAGGACAACGCTGCTCAAGCGCTGCCATGTTATTCTCCCAGAGCTCACTAGGTCCGTAGAAGCCCCCCTTTCCCTCTCATTACTGATAACTTGTCTTCTCTCTGATTTTCGTCAATGTTGTAGAAATTTCGCTTCTCAGAGTATAAGCTTCCAACCTTATTTATTTCTGTCGGTTTTTTTTTTTCCATTGTAAATTTCACCCTTTCTGGATGAGCAGGTCTCATCTGTGGGACCCTGAATACAAGATGGACAGAGGGTAGGCATGCCCTTCCCCACAGCTAGAGCAGTGACCACTTCTCCTCACCCTATGAGGTGCCACTTTGGTGTCTGAGTTTACAGCCATTGCAGCTGCTCCTCAGTCAGGATGTGGAGGGATGCCAGGCTCTGCGAGCCCTGCCTGACCACAGATAAAGAAAAACAGCTGCCCTTCTAGTGACTTCAGCAGAGACCCCAAGTCACCAGGCTCAAGTGCAGCCCACATAGCTTAGTCACCCCCCATCCCAATCCGCAAGCCCCAAGGCAGCAGCATTCCTCTAGGACAATGGCAGAGAGGTTTCATATCCAACTCTTCAGCTATTTTTTAAAAGTCAGGCAGTTCCTGCCACTTCTGATTGCTGTCCCACATGGCCCCAGATGTCCTCCTCCTCCCTTCCATGGGGCCAGCCCTCCTTATTCTCCCCACTTCCCTTCCGCTCTCTCTGAGGGGGCATCCACTCCCTCCCCCGCATGTCAGGGAAAGACATCTTTCTCTTGCTCATGGAAACCAGGCAACCGCCCAAAACCTGGTCCTGGGGGCCCCATCCCACCCACCCAGTGGGCCTATAAAACCAACTTCCCAAAAGAGCCAAATCCCTCCTGAGTAAAAATTCTTGTAACAGCTCCTAAAAAGAGAAATCATTTCTTCATTTTATGACATGTGAGTCTCAAAAGAGGCGTTTGTTTTCAGGTTCTAGGAACATAGCATTCTATCCCTTAATATTTTGTCAGAGGTGAAAGCCCCATACAATGAAATCCACAGCATGGATCTGAGAAATATCATTGCCTCAAGCAGACCCCCAGGCCCCTCTGCTCACTGACCCCTGAGCTCTGTGCAGGTAGTGGGCCATATCCTCCTTCCCCAGCCCCAGCAAAAGCTCCTGGGGACAGCAGCTTTCTACATACAGTCCCAACATATGCCCAGGAGAGTGCAAGTGCTCAGCACTCAGTTTTGTTTTTTTTTTTGTTTTTTGTT
>PVKA01019051.1:0-42732 GCA_004027165.1 Ctenomys sociabilis | reverse complement strand
CAGGCCTAAATCGGGGCGGAGGAGTTCGGTCCTTGCGAGCTTCACGAGATCGATTTCTGACCACTTTGCTGTGAATAGCACAACTCACACAGTAATGCAGCTTCACATACAGCTTGGGAAGCACATAACCGTCGAAGACACTCGCTTCGGAAATGTCCCTGATGGCGGCGGCCTCCACTATGTTCCGAATGACAAACTTCTTAATGGCCTTATCCTTGGGTACACACCAGGCGCAGTTCGTGCAGCGAATAGGCTGCACATGACCGCGGCCCTTTTTGTCACGACCGTTGTTCCTTCTTTTTTTCGTCATCTTGGAAAGAAGGTCCCGAAAGAGCTGTTCATTTTTTTATGAGCAGATTTATTGAGGGAAAGAAAACTCCTGTTCCAGAGAGGGACAGGAGGAGGGCCCGAGGGGGTAGTTCCCTGTTAATTTTTAAATCTTATACATAATATACATTTAAGTGCTTAATACAGTGTTTTTTTCAGAAAAGCTTTTTGAAATTTAATTGAGGACTCTTCATGAATTTTAATAGCATAAATTGTAAGTTGCTAGAAGGAAACTATAGATAGAACAGAATAGGGCCTCAAAACTTCTACTGTGTTGACTGTGGTTATCTGGAAAAGCACACCATAATCATATGTCATATGAAAATCATATGTCATTCCACGCACATGGTTGCCCTCTCATAAAGACATGGAATATTGCTCAAGTGAAAATTTGAGGTGGAAATTAAAGGTAATACGCACACAAAATGGGAAAGAGTTGGATAAAATGTTTGTCAGCAGGAAAACAAAAGTAGTTACTATAGCTGCTAAGGAAGAAAATAAGAAGGGAATCCAAAATAATATTTGGAATCTAACTTTCATCATCTCATATGAATTCTTAACATTTTTAATAAGGCCACCACCTCATTTAGATGCAAAGCATATACCCAGAGCGTGTCTTCAAGTGGATTAATATAAAGCAAAATCCTATCTGTGAGTCTGCTTTATTCAGAATAATTGGTTGAATGCATAAGTGGTAATAAAAAGGTCTTTATTAGCAGTGTTGAATCAATGGAGTGCAGAAGTGGGAGAGCACCATGTAGAATTATGAAAACCTACTGCTCGGAACATCTGTCTGAATGATTTTTTTTAATGTTTTGTATTTATCTCAACTATTCAGGAAATGTGGCAGCCTTTCTCTTTCACCAATCAGTTTCAGAAGTTCATTTCATGTGTAAGAAAAGAACTTCCCATTGATGTTTCCTAAGACAACGCAAACACCAGCATAAATTTTGAGAGTTGAAGTTGAACAGGATTTACTTGCAGTCTAAATTTTTCTTTGCTACTAAAGCTGCAACCTCCCTAACGTCCAGGTGAAAACACAGTGCTGACAGGACGTTTATGAACTCAGGCCAAGGACTTCTTTATATGCAGACTACTGAAGCAATTGTTTCACATACCCAGATAATTTGTCTTCATGCTGAGCTTACACCAATAAGTTTGATGCAGTTATTGATGAATGCCTGAAAAGCACTGTATGTTTTCTAAGAATTATAAGCTGCTTATTCTACAGAAGATAGTGATGAAGTTACAATTAGAAATAACAGTAGTGGGAAGAAATTATAGTAGTGGGAAGGATTCCTGTGTTCACAATGATAGCTCATTTGTTCATGATTCTCTTTAAAATTTGTGACCTGTATCAGGCACATATAACCCTCAAGCTGAGAAGTGAATGAACGTGTGGGAAAGAAATGTCTGTTGTAGCTCTAGTTTGTTTGGAGCCTCTTGTCTGTTAATACATAGGTCTAACGTGACAAAATTGCCCAAATCACATGAAGCCAGAGAAAGGCCGCTGCTTTTCTAACAAAGGAACAGGTTAAGATTAAAGTAACTGTGTAGGCTTGCAGTGACCATGCTGGAAAGTGCCAGAAAGCGTGAGTACATCGCGAATGAGAGTATGTTGATAGGTTAGCGAAATGCCAAGACTGAGGAGGGTCCCAGAACCTCACAAGAAAAGCTGCCTCAGAGGCGAGAACACATAGAGTGTAGCACCTGAGGAAATTACTTTGTGGGGAAAGGAAAGACTCTCCAGGGAGGAGTGGATATATTTATGAGCCCTGTCTTTGGATAAGCCTGAATAATTCTAATCTAGACCATGGAAACATTTAAAATAACAATTTTGAGTGACCAAGCCTAAGAAAATTTGTCACTTGTCTGCTTTTTAAAACAATTTTAAGCATTCCATATTTTTTCAAACTGACATGTGAGGCTATAGACAATCTATCCTACACCATGTCAACATCATACATCATGATTTGAGGGAGCTCATGAAATTTCAACTTACCTCCTGTATGTATCATATTCTCCAAACTCCTTCATCCTTGACCGTTCTTTGCTACAATCTTCTCTTAGACACAATCTTCTAGTTTACTCAAGTTTTTTAAAAGAAGGATTTCAATTTTTTCACTTCTGTAGTGATTTTGTTGACATGTCATTTTCTGTGGGCATGCAAGTTTATTCCTAAAAACCAACTTTTCTTTGGTTATCTTGTGGCATATGTGACTCTGCTAATTGGCGTGTAACAGCTTCTGCAAGAGGATCAATTAAGGTATTATATATTTTTTGAATATGTGCTCTTGTAGCTCTGAGGTGTGCCTGCCACAAATATTGAAAACCTGTATACTGATTGAGTATACTGTTCTCCATCCCTCATGGCAGAAAAATGTTTAGAAATTTTCTTCCAATTCTGAATCACAGGCTTCAGAAATAGGAAGAAAATTTTAAATGGACACAAATAAAACATAACGACATGAAAGACAGCATGGATTTGGATGGAGAGATAGCCCTTCATGCTTTGCTACCAGAAGAAAAGCATACTCTATGTAGTTTCGGGAAAAGACTGACCTGGTAGTTCCTGTCTGGAGGCCGTCTGTAATGAGCCACAATTTAGGACTCAAAAATACTTGCTCTACCTCAGTGCTATAGTTTGGTACTTAAGTGTCCCTACAAGCACTGTGGAGTAAAATCCTTACTGCCCATGCTGATGTTATTGTGATAAATGAAAGCTGTTAAGATGTGGAGCCTAAGGAGAAGTGTTCATAACACTGGATAGCACCCTTGAAAGGGGCTGTGGAAACATAATGCTTACTCTGCTTCTATTGCCAAATTCCTAAAATCAGCAAGGCTAAATAATTGTATACTGAAGCTACTCAAACTGTGAACCCAAATAAATCTTTCCTCATAACTGACTGACTCTGATGTTTTAAGAACCAAATAAACCAGTCAAGGTACCAACAAGTACCTATTTTTGTATATGCTTTAAAGAAACATGAAATGTATGAAAGACATAAATGCATCTTCTTGACCATATCTGTAGGTTGTATTTATGGAAGGAGATATTTTAGGGCTGGTCAAGTAGCTCAGCGGACTAAAGCTCCTGCAAACAGGCTCAGGGGCCAGGGTTCGATCCTCGGCCTGCTGTGCCAGCCTCATCTTCAGGGCATGACGAGAAGGTGATTGAAATGGGACCTGGTGGTGTGCAAGCCTGAGATCCCACCTCTTGGGAGGCTGTAAAAAAGGTGGATCACTATTAGTCTGATCTAGTAGTGAGACCCTAAACACCCTGTGGACCCTTCCCCATAACACAGGGAGAAAAAAAGATACTTTAAAGTAGAAAAATATTAGCTTTTTCTTTCTTTTTTTTTTTTTTTTTTTTTTTAGCAATAAAAGTATTTATTTTGAATTAGCCAGAAAATATATTCCTAGCTACTGGTAAAGCTCATTTGGAGTGCCACACTATAATGGCAAGTGCTAGGTTCTGAGTTTGATTTCCAGTACAAAAAAAAAAAAAAGTCAAACTATAAAACAATACAGAAAAATTATTGAGCATGTTCTCACCCTGCCCCTCACACAGGACACTCCTCCTATGCTGTGTGAAAATGCTGACTACATGGCACAGATCTGAAAAACTATTTTACATCTAGGGAGTTTCTGATGTCTAACGTGTCAAGTACTTTACTCCTTAACAGACAGATACAACAACAGTATCATACCTGAGTTTTTTTTAAGTTTCCTATCAGCCTTTACTTTTTATTCTCCATATATTTTTTAATTACAGAGAAATACAACACATATATGGGAAGGCTTCATCGTCTCAAAAATATCTACCTTCTACTTTCTATTAGCTATAATTGTGGAAAACTCTCACCCTTTTCCCTGCCTTAGCTGACAGAAAATTTCAGGTTTTCAGTTGCTTAAACTGTGTGTTCACTTTGCCAGTTGAAATCCTTCCTAGAATTAATGCATGATGAAGTGAACATTTTTTTTCGAAGTAGAGCTTGACTCTGGGGAAATAAGGTTTTGGCTCTTCTCATCTCTGTGGAAAATCATGATTTTTCTTTTCATCAGTTATCACTGTAGTTCGGGAAGACTGGTGCTCCAACGTACAGAATTCACTTAAAAATAATCCAAACAATTCTGTCCTGTACTGTAGATACCCTCATATTTCTAGCTGTCTATCCTATCATAATGATAAAAAAATAAATAAGACACTGTAGTAACTCACTGATAAGATAAAAATTTAGATTTCTACCAACATTCAGTGGATGAGTGTAATGTAAAAGTAATGTGAATAAAGACACACTGCATGGAATATAAATTTTAAAGAACTCAGTAGTTTTTCAGAGAAGTTATGAATTGGTCAAATGCTCAAAGTAACTAAGCAAAAACATTTCATATGCCCTTAATTTTGTGTTCTGTGTAATCTACTAATTTTATGTAGTGTTTGCTCAACCTCAAGTTTAAATGGTGGTAGATCCAAAAAGCTGCTACCACTCCATGTATGTGAATTTTATTCCAGTACATGTCTAACATAATTTTCAGCAAAATTTTTAAATCCCCCATGAAATTAAGCATGGGTGTTGCATGCCATTTGGTTAATACCCACCTAAATTTGAGCTATAGTAACTATGTTTCTGTCTAAAACAAAATCTGTTTGATTAAAAATATGAATACATCGAGATATAATAAAATACATGAAAATATTTTTTTAAAAAGTGGGTAAATCATCCAGAAACTTTCTTTGCTCATTCACTTCAACTAAAACCATTTACTGTTGTCACAAAACATATTAAATATAAGGGCTGGCCACATAACTCTGTGGATTACAGGCCGGCTCAGGGAGACTCAGTGGCTGGAGTTCGATCCCAAGACTGCCATGCCAGCTCTACCCCAGGAACACGCTGAGATGGTGATTGAGACTGGGCGTCTATCTGGGCATGATGGCACGTGCCTGTAATCCTAGCTCTTGGGAGACTGAGTGCAGATGGATCACTATGAGTCTGATCTACACAGTGAGACCCTGTAGACCCTGTATTAAATACACAGACACACATAGACACACAGACACACACACACACACACACACACACACACACTCACAGATGAAAATCTAATCATTTATACTCTCAGTAGATAATGATGGCTTTGTTAATTCTATGGCATATTTCTCCCAGTTGTTTCAGTCTATTCAAAATATTAACATCATAGTACAAACATTTTACACAATGTCTTATTTCAGTAATTGTTCTTGTATTTTGTTCTGTAATTAATTAATTAATCTGGTACAGGGTCTCACTACACCATTCAGACTCCTAGTTATCCTTCTGCTTCAGCCCCCCAGCAGTTGGTTATAGGCTGGTGTCTTCATACCTGGCTCAGGTGGACAGCACTGCATGCCCCAGGTACCTGGGCCAGCACAGCATGAGGTAGCAGGGATTGAATCCTTGTATGTGAGCTTGCTAGATAGATCCTTACACTGCTGAGCTATCTCCTCAGATGTATTCCTGTATTTAAATGTAGTTTTACAAATACCAGTTCTCATTAGCATATGTATTTCATTAAGTGTAACTGATACTAGACATATGATATTTTGATAAATTCATTAAAATTCTGCATGCTTTGGCAGGGAAGCTAGCTTTACGGTCTAAGTACCTGTCTGAAAAGTGCACGGATCCCAGTTCCATCCCTGGTACCTCATGCTATAACAGCCCCATACCATGCCTGCTACCCAAACCAGGTGTAGTGGCTCATGTCTGTAATCCAAGTGCTGGGGAGGCTGAAACAGGAGGATCACTATGAGTTCAAGCTGTGTAGCAAGATCCTATACCAAACACACAAATAAAAAAGACTATTTTTTAAGAATTCAGTATGCTTTGGAATAGTTTTCAGAACAGCATTACTGTCACTATTTTCACAGTTAACAATAAGCAGATTTATAACTAATTTTATTGACTTTGTTCATTTTTTTTTTACAGGTACCAGGGATCAAACTCGGGAGCCTGCACTTGCAAGGCAAGCACTTATTCCATTGAGCTAGCTCCCCAGCCCCTAATTTATTGACTTTAATGACCAATATAATTCATTTAAATATTTCATGCCAATTTTTTAAGTACTAGAAAATCATAGTTATTGTTTTGATAGCCTATTTATATTGAGAAAAATGTGATTTAAGATGTTAAAATTTTTTCTTGAGCTCATAAAATGAACAAGACAGTGGAATCTTGCATGCATGTGTATGTTCTTAGTCACTATATCCTCCATGGTAAACAAATTAGTAAAAGGCAGAAGCATCAAGTCTTTTTGTTTTTCTTTGCAGGCACAGGCATGGCTTTCTTTTATTGGTATGTATATTTGCTGTAAGATTACCTAAGCTGTTCACTGCATTACCCAACAATAATAACAACAAAAATGTTGAATAGAGTAGTTACTTTTGAAGATGCTTAGAGGAATTTTGTTCTTTAAGTTACATTGTATTCACACTTGGTTTTTTTGTTTTATTATTATTATTATTATTATTATTATTATTATTATTATTATTATTATTATTATTTTAAGGAACCAGGTATTGAACTCAGGCCCTTGCGCTTGCCAGGGAAGCGCTTATTCCACTAAGCCATCTCCCTGACCCCTGGTTTTTGTTTTAATATGGAGAACGCTTTGAGAACACACATTCATGAAGAATTGGCTTGAGTCCTGAATCCTCTCCAAGATCCCCATCTCCCCTTCCCTTAGACATTTCATAAGCTTCTCAGGTTTAAGAAGTAATCATCATCAGACATTGCTTAAACCTCTGATTCTCTATTTTGGCAACAAGTACATGTAAACGTAGAGTTATTTATTCTAGAGCTTGAAATAAACTTTCACACCCTTAGAGCTACATAAAGTACCATGGCTTCTACATACAAATTATAATCTAACTCTGTCTCTTTTCTACTTGTACCCTTCCCTTTCCCAACATATAGCTACCCACCTTGATTTTTAAATATACTCATGGAACAATTTTTAAAATAAAGCAATACTTTTTCTGAATATTCTTTATCTTATCTATTAATCATCACTATGGTTGAGGCATAAGGTTGAATTTCCTTCCTGAGAGTCCTTCTTTGACTTTCAAATCAATGTAAACTTTTTCCCCTAATTTCTTTCATAATACCATTTTTTTTTCAGCATGCATCACAAACTCATATATTTTGTTCATAGCACTTTCCAAAGTTTATACCCCTCGTTCTCTGCACAATGGTCAAGGCAGAATCCACTTTCTTCACCTTTGTTTTATTTTTTTAAGCCTATTCATTTGATTGCTTCCTTGTGTGTCTAGTAGGAGGCTTTCCACAAAGGGGTTGTTGTATTTAGAGTGATCAGAACACCAGAGGTCATGCAAGCGGAGACTCACTAACGCGGGGCTAAGTCATGATTGACATTGATGGGAAGGGGTGGTGCTAGGGATTGAACTTGGGCTTTACATGTGATCAGCGAATGACAGTTATTATGCTTTAAATTCCCATTAAGCAATATTTCCAATGTGGTGAAATAATTTGGTCAGACATATTGTGCTAATCATGAGGAAAGATGGTTTGCCATGTTTCCAGTTCAGCAATCATCAATTTGAAACTAATTGGTTATACATTCTTGATATCAACAAGCTAACATCATGAGCAAAGCAATCCAGGGCATTATGGTCCCCTTTACAAAGGTACTCGCATTTATTTTATAAAAGAAGAAGAAACAGCTATTTTTATAATCTGATGATTTCCAGAAAAAGGAATGAGATAAGGTCAGGGAAATGACAGCACAATTTTCTCCCTTAAACTATGTTGGATAGGAAGACTTTATAGCTTCTCAGTTCATCTCTCATTTTAAAATTCTGAAAAGTATTGCATAGTTCTAAGTAAATATTTAGTTGAAAGAAGATAAGATGAGCATTATGGGAGAGAAAGCTTTTGGGTTTGCACTGGAAACCACTGCAAGCACCAAGAAGACAAGTTTAATGACAGTGAACACAAATCGCGTGGTAGGAAGCTATCACTATTTCAAAAGAGTAAAACAAATATGAAGAAAGTGCAGGTTTCTGTCTTTGATCAGTTTTTGGGGAACAACCCTCTTCCAAACTACAGATTTTAATGGGTAATAAATGATGAGGGAGAAAACACTTGTAATCAAATTTTGAGTGTCAGAGGTGAAGATAATTTCTCATTGTGCTTTCCCTCTTGGGTGTAATGGAGAAATGATTTATCCAGACAAGCATTTCATAGTTCTTTATTGCTCATGTAAGTAAAAGTGTTGCTCCAGTGGTAACAGTGTCATCACTAATCCCCCCATACCAGGTACAGAATATTTAGCATTTATTCCTGTGCAACTCAGCTATGGTGGTTTCAACCTCTGAAAACGTTATACTGTTTCATTAGAAGATTAAATAGGAATAGTCTATCAAAGGCAGCTGCAGTATCTCTCAGTATGTGAGTGGTGGGTTGTGTGAGTACAGTTTTGCCCATTACCAAGGTGGGTGGTCACCTCATCTGTCTTTCATACCTGACACTCTAATATGACCATCAGATTTCTTACTACACTTGGCTTTTTTTTCATTTAATTTAATTTTATTTTGTATTTTAGGGAACTGTCTACAGTGTATTCCAAATCTCACTACTAGATTGGTCTCACAGTGATCCTCCTGTTTACAGTCTCCCAAGTGCTGGGATTATAAGCAAGTGCCACCACACCCAGTCTCAATTGCTGTCTCAGAGTGCCCCAGGGGTGGGGCAGGCACAGCAGGCGGGGGATCAAACCCCTGACACGTGCAGCTGCTTGCAGGTACTTTAATCCACTAAGCTATTTGGCCTTCCCACACTTTACACTCTGTTATTGGTAATTACTATGGATGAAACTGTTTTTCTGCTTTTCTCTAAAAAGAAAATTTAGGATCTAGTAGTAATGTTTTTCTATAATCAAAGGAAATGTTATTAACTCTTACATTATTCCTCAAACTCTAGCTTTATTTCTTTGAGTCATCAGGTCCCAGTTAGCAGGATGCCATGTAGAAAAGCATGAAAAATGATTACAGGTGGCTGAAGCTTGTGTTTTAAAGGAAGTTATTTATTATAACAAAAGGTGTATGAATTGAAATTGATTTGATTAGAGGAACTTAACACCCACAGACTAATGATGCTGCGTTTTCTTTAGGGACATTGCTGCATTACAGTTTTGCCTCACTAAATTGAAAAACCCTATCAAGCTGGTAGTAAATTCTGAAGTGTTACTGAGAAAACTGAAAGGCCGTCGAGAGGCCAGGAGCTCATGTATATCAACAGAAACTAATTAGATGCAAAGTTTAAAAATCAGCTTTCATTACAGGAAACTTTGAAAGTGCATCAACACTTCATCATTTTTTAATACTCTATTTTAATGACTCAGAACATGAGTCCACTGATGTTTAGCTGCAGAAGGAGGTAAATTTAATGATGCTAAGTACTTCAAGAATATTTGGGCTGTGGACTACTCTGTAATAATTGGAATTCACTCCAAATGAGTTTTTCTATGCCTATTTTCTAAATGAGTGCTTAAAACAGCCTGGTAAATATTCCCAGTGGAATGCTTTTAGAAACTATTCTAATGATCAGCTATATATTACTGTCTGAGAAGATCAGTAGAAATGGTCTCTCGGTGCAAAGCTTGTCGATGTGTGTGGGGTGGGGTGGGAGAGGGTGCGTCTATGTGCAAATACTAAACTAAACTTCATGATTAAGTCACCTGAAGAAGAAGGGATTGTCATACTTACAGCTTTTAACTGGTATTCATCAACACAAGTGTCACAAGTCCTAATGGAACAAAGGAGAAAGTTGACAAGTGCATTCTGATAAGGCAGGCACTGGAGGAAATGAATGAAGTTTTCTAGATACAAAATGAAGTCAGAGGTACAGGGCTTATTTCATCAAAGCAGGAGACTAGGGAGCTATACCTCTCAATCCCCATTTCCTAAAAAAAAAAAAAAAAGAAAAGAAAAAACAGAATTATACCTCTAAACAATGGTCAGTAAAAATGAACCTTGAATCAACATACAAGGAATCTGCCTTTTTTAAATGAAGAAATAAAAATTCAGTCTGATACCTCCTTAAATACAAAATTCTCCTATTTCTCTTCAGTTTTTGTAAACCAGCTTTTTGTAAGATCTTTGGCTAGAAATCGTCACTTGTAATTCAATATATTCTTACATAAAAATGCATTCCAGACATCATGAAATCTCCCATAGTTTTGTATAAGCTTCCCCATTTCATCTATCTGTAAACTTACATTTCTGTTACTAAGTTGAACTCTGATAGCTGTTGAATTTCTTATTGGTATATTAAGCTTGTTCGTTGTACCTTTCCCTGGAAATTTTGCGAATGCTGTGTGGTTCCTCATAGGTGCATTTAAACATTTCATAAAATGCTTCTAATTTCCCATTATGTGCAGACTACCAAAGGTTCCAGATTTCTCCTACATCCAGAAAAACAATGTTTAAAGAGTAGTTCATGCCTCTGATTCCAGTCAAGAGTGAAGTTCTAGAAAATTAAATCTGAAAAATAGTCTTCTCATTATTTTAAACTCTAGTTCAACTGCCCTCATCTCTTGGCTGTTTATCAAACTTTTTAAAATAATGATAATTATGGCCCAAGATAACAAAACTCTTCAGACAAAATCCTAACACTACACTAGGAAATACATTCATATCCAAAAGTCCCAAATGAAGCCATGAGTTCAGAATTATGCTTCACAGCAGTGCAGCATGATTTCACTCTAATTCCATTTGAGGACGCACCACATATTAAAGAAAACAGTATCTCTGTTATTCCAGCCGCTCCAAAACACTTCCATTGCTGTCTGTAATTTCTTCAAATTTTAAACTTTCTTTCATCATGTATTCTTTGATCTTATCTCCTAAGCATAATTATAAAACAAAAGTTAAGACCACATGCAACTGGATAAATATGTAAAGAATACCTTCATATAATTTTATATTTAAATATACAGAGAGAAAAATATAGACAAAATTATTTGTCAAAGCAAGGAATTCTGAGATGTGGTTCTCACTAAATCTGACCATTTTTACCTTTTCAATTTCTCAATATTTAGTCCATAAATTAATGAGTTTCTTCAGTAACAATGAGTAAACCTTCTTTGTATGCTTTCTTTCTAAAACGTCATTTAGAATTTCGTTCTTTCTGCAACTTTTTAATAGCTACCCAGTTTATGAAGCAACCTATGATTCTTGGTACAGCACTAAGTGGCATCTCTAAACAAAGGGACAATAAATTCTCAATAATTGGGTAAGGATAAAGGAACAAATGGTATAATGTTCCCATTTGTATATGAATCTTAATCTGTGTTCTCCAGTACAAACCAGATATGCAATATATTATTTTAACTAGGTGCAAGATAAGTCTTTCTTTAAATAATTAGTTGAATAGCAACTGACCCAAACCAAGAGAAATTCTTAGGTGGACTTAAACCCTCAAAAATCCTAAATGAATACCCTAAAGTGATGTTAAAGGAAGTAAGGGACCCAGAAATGATCAACTTAGATTCCATGCAATGGTGCCTCCAATAAACTAACCAAGACTAGCATTTTATTTTATTTAGGCTAGCAATCTAAAAATGATTTTTTCTCATTATTTTCATGACCCTTATCAACATTTGTGGACACAAATGATTGAGAATTATTTAAAGCAGGTTTTAGTTAGACTTACGGCTGAAGTATAGAAATATTGCTTCTTTGGATGTCATGCCATGAATAGGTGAAAGCTACTTTATCATTAATAACATACCAAAGTGAACTTATGTCATGTCTTTACACATTACTAGAAACAAATTCATTTTATCTCAACAGTTGTGCCTAAAATTTAATCTCTATACATCTAAATTCTATTACCAGATTATTTTCATGATCATACATATTGATAAGTCAGACTGTGTCAAATTTTATATCATCAAGTAATGTAGGTAACACATATTTATTACACAAGAAGTTTAGTATGCAGGTTGACTAAGCTATAAGAAGCTATATGTGAGATAGTCATAACACAAAAACCTATATATTAGAAAAGTCAGCCTATATTCAGTGAAAAGCCTATACTTGAATATCTTTGGTAATATGATTCAGGTTGGCATGGGAACTGAAAAGTGTTAAGCAATAAACACAAAAATCTATATTTCAAAGGGATATAAAATAAACAGCTCTTGAGATAGTGAAGTTTACAAAGAACAAAAATGATAAGTTTATGAAAGAGTAAGAATTTACAAAGAAGATTCCTGAAATATTAGAATGTGAACTAAACATGTAAATGAAAAGAATGACTTTCGAAGCACTGCCCCAAAATAACTTAATTGAAATATCTTTTAGGAGATTATAAGTAGCTTCGAACCTTATACTTTATGAAACATTACAAAGACTAAGATGAATGAGGAAACTTAAGTTTTTTGTTTACTAGCTGATATGGCATCTACAAAGCAAGTCTGAGCTAAGAAATCCTTAATGGAAATATTTTAATGAGTTTTAATTCAATGGTTATTGCAAAAGTTATAAACTATTATGAAAAAGCAGGTTGTATGAATGCATGAAATTAGAGCTCTATTAAATATCCCACTGAACATATGTGTAACTAAATGTTAGCTAAATAGTTAGATGTTGGGCTGAAAACCTTCTGATTCAAATCATTGTCTTCAGAGTGCTGACTTTGGATTTGTTTTGTAAACAAATAAATAATTTCATGAGATTCAGACTGAACCACTTAGTATTATACCAGAGAAAAAAATCACTAGAGTGTGAGAAACAGATCAAAGGAGTAAATCAGCATACCTTGGTGCTCAAGGTACTAGTGCCACATGCAAAGAAAGTTATCTAGCGAGAAGATGAGTAGTGTTTACACGTTGAGAATGAGAGAGACAAGATAAAAGAAAATAAGAAAAGAAATCCTGCGTATTTGAATATCAACATATGTCTCACTCAACATACCACTCAAGTTAGGGCTACTTCTTCCCACCAGTTACTCCACAAAAGAAGGCAACTTTGTAGTGTAGCAGCGGTAAAGTGTAGGTGACATGGGAGTGTAAAGAGGAATAAAACAATAGAAAAAGCCGCGGTACAGGATGCAGAGGTCAGCTTTAACTTGCATGGTCTCTTCTGCAAAGGAGTATGGTCCTTAAGGATATCTGGACTGGGACTGAAAATGCTTGAGATGGAAGCTTTGTAGAAATTAAGCATTTTTCACAACAGGACACCCTGTGGAGTCATTAGAATACTCAAACTAGTGTGCCACTTCTCTGAATTTCAGATGTTTCCTACAGTATAATTTTTTATCTTGAAAATACATTACCTACTTGTAAGACATTCAAGAAATGTATCTGTTGCTTACACTATGGCTTGCATCACTGAAAGCTATGCTTTAATAGATTGATTTTTGTTTCCTCAATATTGACCTATATTGACATTTCAAACTTCATTTTTCTGCCTTATATTTCTAGGTACATTCTGTCAATCTATTTTCAACAATGTTATATTAAACAGAAACTCATACATACATAAAATGGTGAAGTATAGAGGTTTTGTCATGCTCTATATTTTCTGCCTAACTAAGAAAAACATTAAGTTCCTGTACCCCCTAATTATTCCAATCATTCCTGAAAACAGTGGGAGTAAATAGCATATATTTTTAGTTTTCTTTTGTTGATTTGTGTTCATACTATATGTTCATATCCACATAATGGCATATGTTTTGGCATTATTTGACATCATGATTTTTCTGAAATGATTCTAGTTATCCCTTTTTTGGTTCATGGCTAGAGATGACAAAATCCAACAATATGATAGTGTGCAGTGGATGCTAAAATGGAATGATTCAAGAGAAAACAACTGTGAAGATGACACATTCAACACTCCATGGCCAGGCCACAACAAGGAAATGGGCTGTCCTCTTCCAGAGATGCAGTGAGGGTACAAGCTTGGCTGTGTTAGTGACCTTCAAAGCCTAGTGGAAATTAACGGTTAAAAAAAAAAAGGAAACAAACAACAACAACAAAAACACACACACAAAAACCTGTAGGATACCAAACTGGAGGCACATGTGTCATTGGAGTCAAGATATGCCAACCTGCTCATCTTTGTCGTCTTCATCCAAATAAACACAATACAAAACCAGAAACAATAAAGAATTCAGCAAAATGCTTGACTTTACGAATGTGTGAAAATCGAGAGCAATGTTATTCATTTCTCTCCTTCTCTCTTTCTGTCTCTCCTTGTTATATGTGTGTAACTACAGGCTATGCACATATAGACATGAATAATAGATATATGGTTTGATAATAGAAAAAACATTTTATGTACTGATCATACTCATGTTAAGGTGAGACACCCTAAATATGAATCATAAACATGAAATATAAAGAATAAGATGTCTCTCTCATTTTATATCCAACTACTCCACCCATCAAGGATGGGTAAATTTGAAGTTTAGTGATATGAGAGACAAACACAAAATCTCTGAGAATAAAGCTCACAAATAAATGGTATTCATAATATTCAAAAAAACTTTTTTTTTTTTTTTTGTCTTTTTTGAGACAGGGTCTCGCTATGCAGTTCTAAAAAAACTACTTTAGAATTATCTTATATTGGTTCTACTACTATTAGAAAAAATAAGACAGAAATAATATTTAATAAAATAATGATAAACATAAATTCTAAAATAATGATACATAGCTTAAATTACTCAAAGATATTTTAAGATAATATTCATTTAAAATAATAGACATACTAACAAGGTAGGCAAAAACTGGACAGTATAGTGTTAAGCAGAGACAGAGCCAGGAATAGAAGCAGGAATGGAAGCCAAGCATTTGTTTTTGATATCAATTCTCTATTCCATGTTTCAGTAGCATGAGATTCTTAATTCAATGCAACAAACTTATTAAACACTTTTTATGTACTCATTACCATGTTAATTACTACAAAGAATTATATGCAAGAGACAGGATTTAAATCACCTAGAAAGAGAAAGAAATAAAATAGAGTTTAAGCAAAATATGGGCATAAACAATGTTTTTATGGGTGATCAGAGAAGATTTTACAGCTGCATACATTGTTTCCATTGATACGAGGAATAATTTCATTAACTCAGTTCTCTCTTAATTCACTTATTCCCATCTATCTGAAAATAGGAAACTTCTGAAATAAAGTATCCAAAAATATTAAAGGCAAAAGATTGATTTCACCATGAGGAGTCAACCGAAAAAGGAGTGTGGGGACCACCTGAGCAGCTCTCCTTGAAAGAAGAGCAACCGTCTCCATTTTGACTGAGTCAGAGCCTATTTCTTCATATTGTTATGTACAGAGCTGGCTAGGACTTCTGTTTATCCTTCAGTTGGCCTTAAGCAATGTGTATTGGTCTAGCTGAGGTGCTGGTGATAGTCTTTGAAGGTGGCATGCGTGTTTCCCTGGTAAGCCTGCTGCTCCTTAATGTGAGCCAGGTGGAGACAGGACAGTAGAGCTAATGCTCCATGCCGCCACCTGGGATTGAGAAAGTTTGTTGGAATGCACTAGTGAAGCAATTTGATCCTGGACCTTCTTCTCATCAACAATGTTGCTGATACTCCCTCTTGGTTCTGTGTTATTATTCTATTCACAGTTCCTTATTATTTCAGTAGATTTTGCATTTGCAAGAACTTTATTTAGTTCTTTTGTTTGCGGCAATGTGCTGCAATATAGGAAACCATGATAATCTCTGTCAAACACTCTTGTTATATGCATTCATGTTTACTAGACACTGGGTTTAGGAATATATGAATTGGATAGAATGAGATATTTTAATTCCAAAAGCAACAACTATATATTAACCATCTTTCAACTTCAAAGGGAATTTAGTGTTTAATAAAGGAATAATGTTTAACTTCATTGATTGGAACCATCTACTAGTTTCATAAAAGCATGGACCAGACTTCCAATATCAAACCTCAGAATGAAGAAAGCCTTTGAGAAAGAACATAAATAGTTTTTTGTATTTTTTATTATTATTTTTAAAGAATACAAAATGGTGATAGAAGAAAACAGCATTATACATGATACAGGATTTCACTAAACAAAGTAATAGGAATCCAGCAAAGGTTGCTGTATTACATGATGCTATGTGCAAATTAGTTTTTCAGATTACCAGATATAAACGCATATGTTTTGTTTAAAAACAAACAAACAAACAGCGATTAAGGAGTTGTAACAAATTCAAGAGAGAAAAATATCAGAGTAAAAACAAAAATTATAAGCATTGATTGCTCCTTTTTATATATATATTCATATAATTCGAATTCTCAAAGTATAAAGGAGTAGGCAATAAATATTTAAAGACTTAATATTTCTGAATTTAATTCAGTTTATGATACCATAAACTGGGTATCCAAGAAAAATTAACCTTTTGAACAAGAAATTTAATTAAAATCATACCAAGATACACAAAAATGAAATTGTCTAACACTTATTATAAAGAAATAAATGATTAAAGCATATACGTAAAACATACTAGCTATGGAAGAACAAAATTAAATAGCATCTTATTCCACACTAGAAAGAAAAAAAAAAACCAACTGCATAAGTAGACTAATTAAAGGACTGAAAAAAAAAGATCTATCCTCTTTGAATTTAATACTTAGAAACATACCTTTGAAAACAAAACTATACTCTAGTTATACAAACTTGAAATATTTTAATACCTTCAGACATAGCATATAGGAAATAGCAAAGAGCATAATTCAAAAGCCAAGAGAAATTGCAGTATGCTCCTGGATGAACAATAAAGAGCTCTCAAAGTGATAGCTATGCAGGACTATATAAAATATATTAGATGAACCCATATTTTAAAGGTCATTGATGATTTCTTTGAAACAGTAACAATCTTATGTCGAGTTATACACGTACTTTTCCATATATCTATATGTGTATGTACATATATATATGTGTGTGTGTGTGTGTGTGTGTGTGTGTGTGTGTTTGTATAAAGACAGGGAAGAAATAATATAAAGTCAACAAAAATGGAAATATACTTTTTAAAGTTTCTAATAGTAGGAGAAGATATCATTTAGATAATATGTGATTCAAAGA
The DNA here is from genome assembly GCA_004027165.1 of Ctenomys sociabilis. NCBI lineage: Eukaryota > Metazoa > Chordata > Mammalia > Rodentia > Ctenomyidae > Ctenomys > Ctenomys sociabilis. The sequence continues at coordinate 25,295 of PVKA01019051.1, read as the reverse complement.
TATAGTATAAATCATAAAACAAAAATTAAGATTAAGCAATGTTCAGAAAATTAAATACTAATTAATTAAAAAATTAAATGCTTCAAAACAATTGGACTAAGAAAAGTTTTTATGATAGTAAAGAGATACTAAGATTAAAACATAAGATAAATGCTGGAATGACAAATAAATGACCATTACTTTTGACAGTTTGGAGATAGAATATCGCACAAAATCCTAGTGTGTTGTACACATGGATAATGACCATGACACTTATTGGTGGCCAGGTGTCACTTGTGGCACTGAGCTACAGTTATTTCCTTGAAATCCACCCTGTGGACCCATACGGAATCATGACTCACAGGATGCAAGAGAACTCCATATGTAGAGTGTACTGATGGAAATATTTTGCTGCTGTATACAAAAGAATAACTGAAAAACTACTATTGTATATCTCTTATTCTCCTATTTAATTATTTGCCCTATTTGGTGTGTTCTTTCCATTCTCATTAATGGGGTTTTGTTTATTTTGCTCCCTCTCTAGAACTTCATTTAGTAGTTTGTGTAGGCTTGACTTTGTCATCATGAAATTCTTTAGTTGTTCTTTGTCATGGAAGTATTTTACTTCTCCATTATACTTGAAAGAGAGTTTTGCAGGATATACCAGTCTGGGTTGGAATTTGTTTTCATGCAAGACTTGAAATACTTTGCTCCATGCTCTTGTCTTGATAGTTTGTGAAGAGAAATCTGCCATTATTCTGATGAGCTTTCCTTTAAATATGATCTGTTTCTTTTCTTTAGCAGGTTTTAGTATACTTACTGTTTCTATGCTGAATTTCTGTGATATTGTTATATATCTGGGAGTGGTTTTAATTGTGTTGATGTTATTTGGAGTTGTATATGCTACAGTTACCTGAATGTCAGATTGTTTCCCCGTATTTGGGAAGTTTTCTGCTATTACTTTTGCCCATATTCTTTCTATATCATTTGTATGGACTCCTTCCTTCTCATTGATGCCTATTAGTTTCACATTGCTCATCTTTGCATCATCTTGCAGTTGTTGAATTATTTTTCCCTGCATCCTAGTTGTTTTTAAGAGATCTTTGCTTATTTTTTCACTAGCTGCAATGGTGTCTTTAAGGTCAGAAAGTCTGCTTTCACTTTCACTCAAATGGATTTGCCAACTTGTGATTGAGGTTTTAATTTCCTGTATATCGCTTTGGATCTCTTTCATACTTTCTATTTCTTTCCTATTTTACTTATTCAGGTGTTCCATCATTTTTATACTCTGCTCTATTTTTTATCAGTGTATTCATTAGAACCACTTAGTACTTCTTTGATTATAGTTATCACTACTTTTTTTTACTTCAGAAATTATTTCTGATCTGATCTCTTCTATAACTTTCTGCAATTGTTTCTCTACTTCCAACACTATTATTTCAGAGATTTCAGATGTGTGACTTCCAATTTCTTCTATGCTAGTGACTTCATCATTTGTCCTGGGTGGACTTGGGGCCTAAGTCTGATTTTTCTTTCTTCTCCTTGTCATTTTGTATACCACTGATTTTTGACCTTACGTGTAGAGCTTAGAGTTATTACCTTAGCAGCAGTTCTGGATCTATGAAGTTCAGACTCCTCCAGGTGGGTGTGGCTTGGATCTGGCTGCTGTGCCCCACTTCTTCCTGCTGCAGCCTTGCAGGTGAACCTTTTGTGTCACACTGGCAAGATGTTCTGCTCCTGAATCAGCTGCGTGGGTCTTGCCTTTAGCTTCTTTGCAGGGAGTTCTACTGAAGGGTTCCACACTGAGCCTACACTCTAGGTCTATTCAGGATCTAGAGTCCCCCGGGCAGTCTCACTCACATGCTAGGCCTGCATTCTTGGTTGATTCAGAGTCCAGCAGCCCAGGAGGTCTCCAAGAACATAAATATTGACTCAAGGGCTACAACTCAAAGAATGGAAACTCTTCTATGTGTAGCTGCACAACCATGTTACCAGTGTATGCTGGGAAAATATCCCTACATTTTTCCTAAACTGTTTATTTCATCATCTTCCTAGAAGTAGGCTGGAGTCTTCTAAGCAGCTTATACATTCATCCTGCCTAAGGATCCATACTTTAATCTAACACATTAAAATTGCTGTTATGCAACATAAACCCTCTAGCTGTATTTTAATTTTCCACTTCAAAGATAAAGAACAGAGGAACAGAAGGTGTCACCATTAATTGATTTTTAAGTTTCCATTTAAAATGTAGGAAAAGCTCAAAAAAGAAAAAAATCAGTACTTAATATTTAAAGTGATTGGTATAATTTGCAATTATATATTCAATATTTATGACAATTATGTCTATCTCCTATTATTTTTAAAGGATGCATGAAGAAAATCACCACATTCTGGAGCCAGTCAATGTCATATTCTTTTTAAAATTAAGAGGAAGCACATTATAGTGCCTAGGTTTCTCAGGAGGTACGGAATCAATACAGTATATACTGTTTTCAAGAGGCAGGCCTACAGATTCTTGTGGAAGAGCTCTCGATGACTGTCAGTGTGCTAGAAGGCACAGATTGCAGCTGTTCCACCTAAGAAGCTGGGAGCCATGAAACAAAAGGGATCAAAGGTGCATCCCCAGTTCAAGACCAAAGGCCTGGAAGCTTCCTAGATTGTTACTGGCATGAGTCTGTGTTGGACAGTAGAAGAATCTGGAGTTGAATGTCTACATGAAGTGGCAGCAAAAGACAAACCTGCTCAAGCAAAACAGAGACCTTTAAAACACATGAGAGTCTCCTTCTTTCCCTCCATCTGGGTTGCCAGTGTGCTCCGGGGTCATCCAGGTGGCAGGAATAACAAGATTTGCTTTCTTTTGTTGACTTTTTCTTAGTATAAGCAGTTGACTCCAGTCTTCACACACAACTACATCTTCAGCCAGTTTTTTAGTTTTTAATCTTTTGATAGGGTCTTGGTACATGCTTTAGATTCCCAAGTGGTCTCAAACTGGGATCACAGGCATATGTCACTCTCCTTTGCCTCATTGATTATAGATGAATAGAATAGGACTGTGAATTTACCATTTATCTGTATAAACACTTATGTTGAGTCCATCACTTGGCTCCTGCTAATAGGTTAAGAGCATCTAGCACATATACTGGGGAAAGAGTCTTCATTGATGGGGAAGTCAGAGTACAAGTAATCCCTTGTATTCCATCATAAGCAAGAATCAATTTCCAATGAATTGAAGACTTACACAGAAACCCTCAACATACAACTATTATAATAGAACACAGAAGATATGCTTCATAATATGTATCAAGCATATATTTGAGGGGCAAAATTTCAAAGACACAGACAACCACAATATGAATATGCAAACTTAACTGCATCAAAGTAAAAGCTTCTACACAGTGAAGAAAAATATCAAGAGTACAGAGATGCAACCCACACAATTGAAGAAAGTACTTTCAGATTTTGGATAGCAGAGGAGGGTAACACAACAAAAAAACCCAAAAACTCCATTGAATTGTAGGGGCAGTAATACTACTACTAATAGAGGAGCAAAGACTTGAGTAGGTATTTCTGAAAAGATAGAAATAGCCAGCAAGGGCGTGAAGAGATAGGTCAGTGGTCTAAGTGCCTGCCAGTCAAGTGCAAGCTCCTGCATTAAATCCCTGGTACTGCATGGCAGGTGCACTGTGCTGGCCACTGAAACTAGGTGTGGTCATGCATGCCTGTAATCCCAGCACTGGAGAGGCTGAGCTAGGAGAACCACTATAAGACTGAGCTGTGCAGTAAGTAAATGAAGGAATAAATAAATGAAAGACTAAAAGATTGAAGTAGACAGTAGGTAGATTAAAAAAAAATGATGGAAGTCACTAACCATCAGTTACATGCTAATCCAAACCTTAATGGGATATTATCACCTCACTTCAGCTGAGATGGCTAGTATTAAGAAACAAACAATAGCGGCATTTGCATATGCCCAGAAGAGAAAACTCTAATACTCTGTAATACAAAAAGTATGACTTCAAATAGGCACTGGAGAAAAACGTTAAAAATTAATCTATCATCCAGTAATTCTACTTAAAAATTAGTTCAGTAGGGGTTGGGGAAATGGATCAGTGGAACAAGTTCTTCCCTGGAAAGTGCAAGGGCCTGAGTTCAATTCCTGGTTCTGCCACACACAAAAAAAAGAAATAGTACAGTAAAACACACATTCACATTAATATTCTCTCGAAATATGACTCTGATTTTGAGATATCTATCTAATCATTCTTGTCATCCTATGAAGTAGTCTTTGTTCATGTGTGTGATCAAAAATGTAAATGTGTCTTTTAAGTTCATTCCAAAGAGAGGGAGGCACGTAAAACATCATTCCATGTCCTCATCCACTTTAGTCTCTGAACCAGATACCTCCTGACTTCTGGCTCTTCACAGGGTCAAATATAATATTAAAAATAAAGGTTTTGAACTGATTCTGAGGCATGCACGAGAGTGCAACTATAAACCCAGGGCAGAGGATTTGCAGAACTTCTTCAGGAAGTGCCAGGAAGAAGGGAACAACATTTCAAGCAGGGGACAGTATTTCAAAAGGGATTAATTGCAATATATCTTTTACTGTGATTGTGTATTCTAACTTAAACTTTATAATATTTCTCAATGATTCTCACATATCTAAAGAAAATAAAGCACAATTTGGATGATACATCCATACTCTTGTCTATGTGTATTGTAACAAAATTCTGTCCAATTCCTAATCTTATCAGAATCTTTAACGAATAACTGGCATAACTGAGTCATAAAACTAAACTATTATTAGAGGACACAGAAAAGCTTACCTTTTATACATTTGATCTCTATTTGGAGGCAGCCTATGGGTGACAGCACTTCAGTCTATCACGCTAAGAATATTAAGGTTTATGTCAACACAAAATTAGAAAAAAAAAAGTTTAAAGGGAAAGTAAAAGACTTTAAAATTTAATTTGAGAAATGAGGAGGGGAGTGGGGGGTACCACCCATAGACTGAGGAGAGTTTGTCTCTTTCTCTGACAGGAGTTAGCCAGACTAAGCTGCCTTGACTACCAGTGAGGATGTAGCTACTGTGTGGTAAACTCCTAAACTGAAGTTGGCCAGACAGCTGCTCCCCGAGTCAGCCAAGCATGAGCAACCACTAGGGATGAGTGGAGGACTCTGAGGCAGTGGCTGGGCTAGCCATCCAAGCCACAGACATTGCAACTGCGCAGGAGCAGTCAGTAACTGTCTCCAGAGAGAGTTCTGTGCCATGAAGTCCCTCCATTCCAGCTTTGCCCCGCATATATACCTCTACCAAGAACCTCAGCACCACTCTGCAAAACTCAGGCAAGAGCATGAAAGAAGGAGAAGGTCATGCCTGAGTCTCAAGTTTAGGAACTTCTAGCAGAAACCAATGCCAAAGATAATGAAATCAGCAGACTTGTAAGTGAGCTAAGAAATGCAAGGAGAGAAGGGTCCTAGGTGTGGAGGGGACAAATTCTTCAGACTGAAGCACAGATGGGGCATCAGCTCCACAAGGAGACACAGAACCTTTGACAGGAACTCTTGAGAACAAAACCTTTCTGAAAGAACTCACTGACTAGAAGAACACCAGGTTTTGAAAGAAAAACTGACTTACCTTGAGCATCAAATTCAGAAGAGGGAGCAAGCTACACTGGTGACAGCTCAGCATCTTTAACTCAAGATTTCCATTGCCCCTTTAGAAACGCAACTAGAACTGATCTGTAAAATGAAACTGATGCTATAAGAAAAACACATTTCAGATATTGGACATCTGGTTCTTTACAATGATATTACCAAAGCTTCTTTGTCATCAGATGCTTCAGGTTTTGAGCAGCTCACCACTGATACCCCATCCCAACCTCTGTCATCCACCAGCAACCTTTTAAGAAGTGTTTCACCACTGGGAATTCTCTGAACGATGCTGATGAGCTGTCTCCAGCTTCACCTACAGAGAAGAGACAGAAGATGGAAGGGAATTGCCTTATCATTGCACAGCAGCCACAGGTCACTCTACAGGAGGTATCAGATCAGCAACAATTGCTGAAGGAACAGATAGCTAAGAACAAGAAGCTGACAGAGGATTAGAATATTTGGGAAATATCCCTCTAACAGCTCTAAGAGAGGCCTATGATGCCATGTCAAGGCAATGAGAAACTGATACACCTTTTACAAGAGCGAGTGAAGAATGATAAGCCCAGATCCCAAGAAGATGAAGTTCTTCAGCTAGATTAGAAACACAAAGTTATTTTTGTGAAGAGTCACTTTTTTGAAAAAGACAAGCTGCACAACATTCAATAGCAGTTGACTTGGGGCTTACAGATGCTTGAGAAACAAAACTGAGGAGCTTTAGACATCATCAAGCACCTGAAAGAAGAAAGTGAAAAGCTGAATGGGTTTCTAGGAGTAGAACAGTGTAAAGTAATATGATGAGCAAAACTTTGGATGAATGTGGGCCTACCCTGAAGAGCTTCAAGATGAAAAATGTGTCCTTATTAAAGTCACATTGAAGGTGAAGGGCAAAAAGCCATGGACACCAGGAGTACCTTGGGCTGACATCACATAACTGTGAACTTTAGGGAATGCTGAAATTTTCAGGTGCTGAGAAACATCAGCTGGAACTGCCTTGCCCTGAACTCAGACAATAGTTGCTGAAAGCAAGTGGTGATATTAAACACATTTCAAGCATGCTCGCTTAGAAAAAACATTACTTTTACATGAAGGAGATTTGTGACCAGCAAACACCACACATGATGAGAAGAAACATAAAACTTCAAGAGAAAGCATCAGAGACTGATGCTGAAATATGAAACAAACCATATTTGAATTGGCAGAGCAACACGAAGACATCTAATTGCACAATAATCAGTACCTTAGTGAGCCAGAGACCAGTGTTTTCAAGCAGTAAGAGGAGATGTAAAAACTGGAGGGCAGCTAAAGATCCTGACAAAACAGATAATGGAAGAGACTACAGAATGGACACAGCCCCAAGCAGAGTTTCTCGCTTCAATGGTGTGGTCAAACTTGAGGCTGTATAGGAGCTAAGCACTCTGAAGAGGAGGCTGCTGAAGAAGAAGGCACCTCATTTGAAATGAGCTGCACTAAGCCTTGGTTTGATTTCCGGAATCACTGCTGAGTTAAACATAAATACATGTTCGGTTGAGAATAAAAATATGTAGTTAGTCGTATCAGTACTTACAAGGGCAATGTTAACTGAAACCTAAAAGAAAAGAAATGTAGGACAACTTACTACAAAATTGTCACGAATAAAACTTATCTTAGAAATGTAACAAAGGTGCCGGTGAGATGGCTCAGTAGAATAAGCGCTTCCCTGGCAAGCCCAAGGTTCTGAGTTCAGACACTGGCTTTGTAAAAAAAAAGTAACAGTTTTTTATGCTGAAAGGTATGACTCACAGTGATGCAGAATTCAAAGTAAGGCTTTAAACTCATAAGTAGTACATATGTTTTTGAAAATTGGTGGACTCTCCCAGTAAAAAACCTACTGCACTTCACATATGTGGAATATTTTGCAGTATGTATAACATTAGACAATTAACTACATAATGTCAAAGAAAATTAGGATTAAGAACATTCTCTAAACTCAGCAGGACATGAGTCTGAAGCACAAAGACTTATAAAAATTTTGCTTGCAGTGAGAAAGAAGAAGTGTTGATGCCTTCTTCATGAAACATTGTGAGATACTTCTGGAATCATCCTCATGTTCTGGGAAACTTTTGCTTCTGGATGAAAAATCTTAGAATGATTTAAAATGCAATTGCTTTGTGTTTTCTAATCCTGATAGTAAGAAAAGTTCAACCCCAGTTTAAAATACATAGCTGTATTGACCTTCATATTTTGATAGGTATTTAATTTGGGTGTCAAAAATTTAATATATACACATTTATGAAACATTAAAATTCTAAAACTCTAATGTGAGATATTTTACTTAAATCATTTGGACAAAATACTGGCAATGTAGACAACCAATATGGACAGACAGATTTAAATGTTGAGCAAAATGAGTTGTATGCCATTATTGTGTGTTATGACATTTTTGGTCTCTTCCTAGAGGAAACTCAGTGTATATGACATGAATATACTTATTGTTATCTGTATTTAGATAGGATTTTCAAAAATTATACAGAAAAGAAAATTTTTGTTGAATTAAAAAGTGATTCGAGGGGCTGGGGTGATGGCTCAGTAGAATGAGCACTTCCTTGGCAAGGGCAAGGGTCTGAGTTCAATCCCTGGTTCTGGCAAAAAAAAAAAAAAATAATAATAATAAATGTGTTTGGAGGCTAAGGAGATAGCTCAGCAGTCTAAGCACCTGCCTGGCAAGTGAAAGTACCCAGGTTCAACACTCAGTATCACATGCCATGCTGGCCCTTGAGCCCTGGGTGTGCTTAGCTGGCCACTCAAACCAGACCTGGAAGCACACACCTATAATCCCAGGGTTGGAGACGCTGAAACAGGAGCATCACAATGAGTCTAAGATGTGGAATATGACGTGATACCAAAAGGCGTAAACAGATTTTTAAAAAATAAATAAATAATTTTAATTTTCCTAATCAAACCACTATATCATTTATTTCCTCTTGCCTGTCCTTACCAGGTATACCTTTATCCTGTCTTTCCACATCATATAAAATCGCTCGCAAAACGTCAACTTAACCTTTAATTCTTTCATAAAGATTATCCTTTAACGCATCTCTTCCTTTGTTGGCCTCCTCTGATAATATTTTTATTTTAAAAACTATTTTGAGATATGACTGTGAGTTGCTACAAGAGGCTGTCTTTCCATTCTCACCCTTCCTATAATACTGAGTGCAATGCTTGTTCTGTGGAATGTGCTTGTTCCCCATAACATCTAAAGGCATGTGAGCTTTTGACAGTTGGAGGCTCATGATTTAAGTTCACAGAATGATTATCGTCAAGTGTGCATTGCATCTATTGGTATAGCTCCATAATTAATAGTTTTATGACAAATATATTCTTTGTAGATAGTAAAGATTATCGCATATGAATGGGTCATCGAGTCATATTCATAGGTAACTTACAAGCAATTTAACGGATACAGATAGTGCTGAGGTATAACTGAATCAAAGATGAGCCTTGTGCTGCAATTTCTCCCATGCGTCTGTATGCCACAAGAGGTCTTTATGTCCAAAACGTGGCTTCATTACTGTGTAGTAGAGAGCTGATTACAGTCACAAAATTCTTCATCAGATTTTCATTTAATATGGGGAACATTCCATAAATCAGAGATTACCCTATTCATTTACAGTAAATAATCACAAACTTCCAAATCATATCCTATTATAGTCTTCCATATTCCATAAATACAAACTTCTATGCTAGGTTAACATACTATATATATGTATTTTTTTTCTTTCTTGAGCAGGTCTTCCATTACCATGTTTAAAATGAAGTTTAATCAGTCTGCCTTCATGTTTTCACCTGAGACATTCCCATAGCAGGAAAGTAAAAAAGAACATAGATTACAAAGCCTATTAATAGCCTTTTCCCACACAAAACACATAAACTTATTTTTTCCACCAGAAAAGAGTATTTAACATTGTTATGGTTTGTGTATAGGTGTCCCCTGAAAGCCTCCTGGGGTCATGGGGCAGCTTCTGGACTTTGTGATTGATTATTGTGGGTGTGGATGTTGCACCTGCCAGGGGCAGGTAATTTGCATTATACTGTAAGGAGGGAAGAGCGGCTGCCTAGCTACCTGAGCTGCTGCCATCCCCTTTGTTCTCTGCTCTTTGCTGCCACCATGGAAGGTTGCTGTCTGTCATGTACTGCACTGCCTTGGAGCCAGTGAAGATGGACTGAAACCTTCAGTAACTGGAGCTAAATCAATCTTTATTTCCTAATTTTGAGTGTCTGGTATTTGTCTCAATAGATACAGAAGAGTAACTGTAGTGAAACCCTACACACACACACACACACACACACACACACACAAGAACTGATACAAATGTTATTTCCTGGCTTCTCCAGATCCAGCACAGCCTGCTCTGTAAGTGAGAACTTCCTCTGTGCTCTAGGGACTGCCCCAGATCCCTCAACCCCATGGCCCGTGAGTGTGTAGGAGAGCTTCTGCACTTCTTGTATTCTCCAGACCAAAGCAAGCCCACTGTGTGAGAGAGACTTTTCTCTGATTTTTACAGACCTGCCTCACCTCTGTGGGTGAGAACATCCACCACCCTCTTGGGAGCCCAACAAAGTCAAAAGACAACTCAAATTTCAAAAACATCCTAACTCATAAGCACTTAGGCAAAGGTCTTCTCTCTAGAACTCATAAAGAACTAAAACAAATTAGGGCCCTCAGATTCAAAGACCCAATCAAGAAATGGCCATCCGAGATGAACACACACTTTTCAGAGGACGAAAATAAAGAAGCGAATAAATATATGAAAAAATGCTCCACATCCCTAGTTATGTGTGAAATGCAAATTAAAACAACATTGCAATACCATCTAACCCCAGAAAGAATGGCTATCATAAAGAAATCAAAGAACAACAAATGTTGAAGATGCTGTAGGGAAAAGGGAACACTTCTCCATTGCTGGTGGGAATGTAGACTGGTGCAACCATATGGAAATCATTGTGGAGACTCCTTAAAAAACTAGGTCTGGAAATCCCATTCAAACCATCTATCCCCTTACTCAGAATTTTTCTAGAGGTGTAGAAATCATCATATCATAGTGATATATGTGTACCTATGTTTATAGCAGCACAAATTGTGATAGCCAAATCTTGGAAACAACGAAGATGTCTGTCACATGAAGAATGGCTGAAAAAGATGTTACACAATGAAGTACTATTCACCTATGAAGAATGATAAAATTGAAGCTTTCATATTGAAGTGGATGTCACTTGAGGATAGCTTAATAGCAAAATAAGCCAGACCCACATGTGGAAATATCATTTATTCTCCCTAGCATAATTGCTCAAAAGAAGAATTACAAATAGAAAGGTATAACACAATTAAAAGGAAAGCAAGAACTTGAGGATTGGACAATGAAAAGACAAGGAGAAAAGCTGTGAAACATAACAGTTGCAAAATGATATACTTATCTGCCCTAGATGGGTAAGGCACTGATCCTGAGAAACATCAGGAGGTTTTTGAAGCTAGCAGTTACCTGGTAGGATTCTCACTCTGACTAAACATATAAGCTGATATTCGTGACACAAGCAACTGCACTGAAGATAGCAATGTGCAATTGAAGTGTCACTCTTGGAATGCCTGTCATTCTGATCTTCTAAATGCATACTTCTTGTCATGACATACCAAGTATTACTATACAGTCTTTCAAAAAATGTTGTTTTATTTAATGTATTTTATTTTATTTATTTATTTATTTATTTTTTGTCTTTTTGAGACAGGGTCTCACTATGCAATTCAAGCTGGCCTTAAGCTCACTTTGTAGCTCAGGCTGGTCTCGAACTCACAACAATCCTCCTGCCTCAGCCTCCCCAGTGCTGGGATTACAGGCATGCGCCACCATGCCCGGCTGTTTAATGTATTTTAATAAAAGAAAAATAAGACACAAGAAAAAAATTCACACTGTAGCCCTGCTACAATGCTGTATATGGATAAATTTCTAAATTTTGTGTAAATATATATAAGTGTTCATTCCTATTTTGTTTAATTGTTTTTTCTTCATGTTCTCTAAGGACTTTAAGCTTAATTTCTCGATACTTGATAGAAAATGCATGTTCCATGTTATGCCTATCATGTCTGAAATTTAGACAAATAGTGAAGGTAAACTGAACTGCATATATTGCAGTGTAATAATCATTTTCTCTCCTAGAGGGTTAACAACCTATGTTTACAGACCAAAATGTGGAGAAAAGGAAGGGTTGCAATGTCAGCCAACATTTTTAGCCTATCCTTTCAAGGTCAGTGAAGACTCAGGATGTAGGAGAACCTGTACTGTAGCATCATGTAACTCAGTTGTGTCCCAAATTTTCTGATCAAAGAGATTATGGAGCCACAGAGGAATGGGATTAATGATGTGTAGTGTGCGTAAGCAGAGTCACTTGGAGAGAAAACCTTCTGTCAGGCTTTCACAGAGAGCAAATTGGTCAAGCAATGGCTGTGACTCATCCACATAGCTGACACTGACAAAGGATCTGCAAAGTGCAGTACAGAGTTACAGGAAACACTCTGAAGGGACTGGACTGACCTTATCACATACAAAAGTTACTTTTCTTGTTATATAGGTTTTGGATTATCTTAATCTTAACCATCCAGCACAAAACTATAAAAACTAGGTATATAAATTAATATACTGAGCTGTGAAGCGCTCAAGCCAACAACTTCTTTGGATAACCCATTACTATTGTGGATTGATGAACTGTGTTGGATTGTTCTGCTGAATTCATGCACCTATAGTATTTAGATGCCAATAGAATACCCATCTCTGACAGGACTAAACAAAAAATATGGTCTCAAAGGAAGAACTATTTTGTATTTGTATATACAGAATAGTTAGGATAGATATACTGCTACTTTTACTTAACTCAATGAGAAGAAATATTTGTACTAATAGTGTCGGACAGGATATCCTGTCTGCTTCTTATATTATGGATAACCACGAAGGAGATAGCAATGTACAATGTATTAATTATTGAAATTGTCCTATTAATAAGCTTTGAAACCATCTCATTTAAATTTGTTTCTCAGCAAAAAAGATTTTTAAAAATGATGTTTCCTAAACTTTATAAATATATGCATTTACTGAAAGTATGTGCAACAGTTATTAAAATATTAATATCATATTTTTATGAATCTGTTGAGTTTTGGTTTCAGTAAAATACAAATAATTGGTTTATTTTAAATATGTCAGAAATATGCAGTCTTTGAGGTAGCATAGAGTTTTTTGATATTTTGTTTATTCAGTTATTTTATTCATGCCTAACTGATAATTTGTCTGATTTATTGTTTCTTCATTTAATTCCTTCTCCTGCTAAAATAAACTATTCTATCAAAGATGGGCACTCCATTGTCATTCAACTAACTTAGGTGCTTGAATTCAATAACACAATCCAACACAGACCAGTATTCCACAACAATAGTGAGTTATTTGAAGAAATTGTCGACCATAGCCACTTACAGCTCAGCTTAACATTATGGCCCCACGATGTATACTTCATTTTTATACTTTTCTGCTGGATGGTTAAGACCTAGATAGAGCAAGACTTATGTACCAACACATGTACTTTATGTTCCTTATGTGGTCAGTGAAGTCCCCTCAGGGTTTATCTTGTAGTCCTATAGGTGTAGACAAAGGAAGGGGTATAAGAAAGTAAAAATCATGATGTGTGTGTATGGACAGTACAGTTGGGATAGATAACACTGTGCTTCTACATAATCCTATGAGAGGCAAGATTTGCACTAATGGTGGTTGGACAGGATATTATGTCGGCTTCTAGTGCTATAGACAACCACTAGGAAAATAACAAGGTAAAAAGTATTAATTATTGAATCTTTGATGTAATTTAGGTATAAAAAATAAGATACGCAAACAGCTACATTCTCTTTATTTAATGATAAGAAATATACGGTATAATAATGTCTGTAAGTATAATATCATGTATGCATCTTATATGATACCAAACCATTATGAAAACAGTTTGCAATGTATTAATTTATCAAATCCATCTTGTCAAGGTATCTTAAAACTGTCTCATTGATATTTGTACTTCAATAAAACAAAAATTAAAAAAAAAAAACAAAACAAACTATTCTTTCAGCATTCAAGAAAACAGGAGCTATGTTAAAGAAATATGATTTGAAGTGTATTTTTCAAGTCATATTACTGTTACTGCACCTAATATGTACACCTTAAATCCATACCATCACTGCATACCTTTAATCCTCAATATACCTCTGCTAAACACTACCTCATGTCTATAAATGGGCAAACATTACAAGGATAGAGAATAGTCTGTGAATATCAACATCTCCATTTATTATATAAACATATATATATGATATAATAATACTATGATTAAAAATATTCTAGCTTTCAGACTTTGTTTTTGTTTATTTTATGCTGGTTCTATTGTATCTATCTAGCACATGAAAATTTGGCTTTCACAAAGCATAATTAAGGGAGTTAAGTCCAACACTTCAAAATCAGTGCAAATTGAAAGCAACAGAAGAGTCTCTAAAACTCAAGATTAAAATTGTACATTATGAAAAATCTAGAAAAGAGATACGTAATAGAGGTGTATTCAGTAAAGAAACATGGAGTTTGTTTAACATAAATTTATCAAGACAGGTTGTTCCCAAAGTCAATTCATGTAATCCAGATTATAACTTTGGAAATTAAAAGAAATTGACCAATTTTACGTGTTTATATATAGTGACCTGAACAACTGAGTTGAAGATAACATCATGAAATACAGCAACCATTGCTGGATTCCTATTATTTTGTTTAGTAAAATTTTATATCATTTCTAATGCTGTTTTTTTTTTTCTATCATTATTTTGTAGATTTTTAAGAAATTAAAATAGAAACAAATGACTGACACAAATTGTGTGATGGATTGATTCATTAAAAAAATTATGTGAACCTAACTAACTGCAATAGTAAAGTGAAGCCAAGAAGGTAAATTTTTGCATAAATAATGTATGGTTTTAAAATTTATTTTAGAGAGTAAAAACAAAAACAGAAACAGAGCAGCCTACAACCATACATATGGTACAGAACTTCAAACACAAGAATATAAAATTAACAATGGCTGTCACATTACATATTTTTATTGTTGTCTCTGTTACTTTATATTGGTTTGTAGGATAGACACCTAACACTCAAAATGAAGGAAGAAAAGCTTTATTTAGTGTAATAGATCACCGCACATTTTAGACTATAAATATGAATCTTGTGCATTATGTTGTAAATGTATACTCACCACTGTTCTAGGTTGTTTAGTAAATAGGGCTGTTTCTTGATGTTTGCTAGATAAAATTCCTACCTCATCCAATTCCTGTAAACAAAGTTAGATTACAGAGATCACTTCAAAAAAAGAAACTAAATGGGCTTTTAACTTCTTATAACCGTGGGCTATGCAATGCTGCGTGCAGGTACTCAGGTGCAAGTTAACCAGAAACTGAAACAAAAGCACCAGGGAATTTAGTTTGAGTAGTGGTCACACTAACTCTGAAAGCATTATTTTGTGTCAGACAATAAATTTGTTTACCAAACTGAATGTGGATCTATAACCACCCCCTACTTCTTTTTAGCTGCCTTTTCAGTCCTCTCCTGCATGAGAGCTGATGGGGTCCCTGAGCTCAGTAATAAGTGACTTTCCAAATTCCAGTCTGGTTGATCTGGTTCCTATTCTGAGCGACCCATAACATTTAGCTCATAGTTGAGGTTTCAGTCCATACTTGGCTGGCTCAAAGGCAAACAGCAGCAGTTCATGGGGGCAGAACTCAAGGAAGAGCAGAGGATCAGCAGCAGCTGCGGCTTCTATCAAGCCTCACTTTTCTCCTTCTACACTCATAAAGAAGAATGAAGCTCCTATAAGGAAGTGTGAAGATCCGTGTTCTTTGAGGTGGTGCCGCTGAGTTGATTAAGCTTCCCCAAGGAAGTGGCATGTGCAGAGCCCTTCTTCAACCCCTTAATATACTCGTTTTGTTCTCAGTTACTCTGGAACAGGCCCTCACACCCCACGACATGGTATCTCCAAGTTGATCCAGCCAAGCTTCTCATGTCTCAAGTTGACACTGTGTCAACCAACACAATGGCCAAATGTATTGCTCAGATCAACATGTGTAAGTATGCAGGAAGGGTCAAATAGTAGAATATTAATGCTTGCTTTCATAAACCTTCATTTTTTTTTCTTTTTGAGACAGGGTCTCACTATGCAGTTCAGGCTGGCCTTAAGCTCACTTTGTAGCTCAGGCTGGTCTCAAACTCACAACAATCCTCCTGCCTCAGCCTCCCTAGTGCTGGGATTACAGGCCTGCGCCACCACACCCAGCAACCTTCATTTTTATCAAGTCCTTTTTAAATTTTTATTTTGTAACCTATTTTACAGAGACTATTTTATAAGTCATTAGAAATGGTACATATTTAGAACAAGATAGAGGTATTCAACCATGGTTTTTGAATTGCACATTGGTGTCTGCGATGTACTTGCAGATATTAGTATACAGTTACTCAAAGGAAAGTTTCAAATATTAACAGCTGTCAAACAATTAATGGAAAGACTGGGCATGGTGGCACACACCTGTAATCCCAGCACTTGTGAGGCTGTAAACAGGAGAATCACTACAAGCCTGATCTAGTAATGAGGCCCTGAACATCATGTAGACCTTTACCAGAAAAAAAATTGACAGTAATTAATAGTACTATCATCTCAACTACCTTGTATATATGAGTTTCCCCTTTCCTTTTTTTTTTCCTGTCTTTTCTCCTTTCCCTCACCTTCATTGTTTATTCCTCAATCATATATCAAGTTTGTGTTATCATTTTATAAAAGAGCCTGTGGTGATATGAAAACATCAATGCTGAGACACTGAGCTCCTAAACTGAAGTGTCAAGTGACTTGTCAGTATGTGAATCCCAATGAAAGATGCATTCCTCCCAATTCTAATTGCCTTCATAAAGAAAGTAATTGCATTTCATAGTGATCAAATAGTAAGTGAAGCTGCATTTCTAATTAAATGATCTCCATTGAAAAAGAAACAAATTGTGCCTGTCCAGATACAGTTGACCATCATGATAGAATGAATAGAAAGGCTTAAAGGATTGTGAGATGCTCACATAAGTTTATTAACATTTGAAAAGCTGCAGTTACCAGCCAGAAAAACAATGTTATCTCCAAGAAGATTAACTGAAGTAAATGTTGAAATGGGTAAGCAATGAGATTCCTTTCAAGGAAAATTTTCAAATAGTTGTAGGTGACCTAAGCTGAAATTAACTTTTTTTTTTTTTTTTTTTTTTTTTTGTCTTTTTTGAGACAGGGTCTCACTGTACAGTTCAGGCTGGCCTTAAGCTCACTTTGTAGCTCAGGCTGGTCTCAAACTCACAACAATCCTCCTGCCTCAGCCTCCCTAGTGCTGGGATTACAGGCGTGCGCCACCACGTCCGGCTCTGAAATTAACTATTTTAAGGAGGATTATTTTGAAAAACTTGAAGATATTTCAAAATAGCAAATCAAAACAAATAATTTTATTTATTATTATTATTTATTTACTTATTTATTTATTTTTTAGCAGAGCCAGGGTTGAATTCAGATCCTTGCACTTGTAGGGAAGTGCTTATTCTGCCCAGCCATTTCCCCAGTCCCCAACTATTTTGTCATTGTCAATATTTGGATCATCAAGTAACATGTCCAATGGAGTAGCTCCTGCATTCATGACTGCACACAATCCACACTCAAATCTCAGAAAAACATCACCCCTGGTTATAAACATCCAGTTTTTCTTTTTAATTCCATGAAAAGTATTGTGTCAGCAAGATAATTTTTACACTTTTTTACTGTTAAAACGATTAGTTTGTGTTAAGTTTCAATGACCTATGCAAACATGTGTATTTTTAAAAGATTAATTATTATAGACATTGCAAAAGTTAATAAAACTAAGCTCTAAGAAAACATATATGGAGGACTGAGGTTGTAGTTGCCTGCTCTTCTGTTATATATGTTTCTACGGTTTGGGTTTTCATTATTCACAATCAATTTCAGTGAAAAATTTCTAAATGGATGTTATGGTTTCTGGCTAATTGTCCCCACAAAGCCTCATGCAGGCATGGGACGGGGACTTCTAGAGTTTGAGATTAACTAGTGATCCACTGGGATTATGGGTCTTAGTACTGCTGGTATTATGGATGTGGCTACTTCCCCCACCCCCACCTGTGGAGAATAGCCTGAATGAAACATTAGAGAGACAGAAAGACAGACTTCCTCTCTGTGGCCATTGTTGCAGTTACTCTCTGTTTTGCTCTCTTGTTCTCTGCTGCCACCATGAAAGGTTGCTCTTTGCCACATGTCACTCTGCCTTGGAACCATCTGAGTATGGACTGAAACATTCAGTAAGTGTGAGCTAAATAAATCTTTCCTTCCTTCATTTTGGGTGTAGGGTATTTGTACAAGGAATGAGAGAAGATTAACGGAGACAATGGCAAATTCTAGAAATAAATAATTCATAAGCACTCAATTACAAGCTGTTATAAATGATGTGAAAGAATCTTCCACCACCATGCTGTGTCCAAAACATATTTTCAGTACACACTATCCAGCCACTAGTCATGTAGTAAACTGTTATCACTTGACTCTTGTGGTGTGCCAGAGCCAGCATGGAATGCTTATTTTCCTTTATAACTGCCTGTAAAGCACAATAGCAGAGCTGCTAGCAATTTGGATACATCAGAGAGAAACTTTAAAGTACTTCCTTTCTGTTAAAAGAAGAAAGCTTTGAATTTAAGGAAACTAAAAAGATCATATATGAAATTTCTAAGATCTACTGTAAAAATACATGCTCATGAAATTTTGAGAAATAAAAAAGGGAAATCTTTTTTATGTCCCTTCCTTCCTTCATCTCTAGAGCTTCTCACAAATGGAAAGAGGAGGAAGATTTGGAGATCGCAAAGAGGGATGGAGGAAGTGCATCTTAAAAGAATTTATGTATATATATGCTACACATAAAAATTTATATATACATATATATGCTACATAAATTTTTATGGGTAGCATATACTACCCATAAAAATTTAATTCTTGTGTATTAAAAACTACATTAATAAAATATTAAAAAAGAGGAATTTGTGCTATTTTTGTGTTGGGAGCCCAGCCCTGGAAGCACAAACAAGGATCAAAGATGTGTGGGTGAGTCTAGGCCTAGTGCCCAAAGCAAATGAGATGAGATGTTTATCCTGAGGTAAAAGGTCAGCTATTATTTACTAGGCAACCTTGTGTCATGTGTTATTAACTTTGCAAAGGTATAAGTAATGGTATGTTTTGTTTCCCTGGTGGATTCTACCCCCAACCAGGCAGATCAGCTGCCTAGCCCAGCCTTTGTCTCCTTGTCTATCTTGTCCTCATTCCTGTTGCTGTTTCTCACCAGGTAGATCTGATTACACCAAGACCAACAGATCCCTATACTCTTGCAGTCATACTTTAAACTTCAGGGTATTTTTGTTTTGTTTGTGCAACCTGGGATTAAACTCAGGCTCTTGCGCTTGCCAGGGAAATACTTACTCCACTGAGCCATCTTTCCAGCCCTCGTACCTTACACTTTAAAAGCTACACTCATAATATGTGCTCATTGCTTGGTTAAATAAGCAAAGAATTACATTACAGAAGACATGGACACAAAATACATTGTTTGATGGCAGGGGGTGGTACCAGAAAGCACTGCCTCAATGCAAAGACTTCAGGAAGGATTACAACTGATACCAAGATATTCATCAGAAATAAGGGTTCATTAAACAAATTCAGGAATAGGTTGAGATGGAAATACATAAAAGTCATTGGAAAGGGTCTGAATAAGCCACTAACACTTTTCTGGCCTCGTAAATGAAGTTGTTAGAGAAGGAAATAATAATTTCAAAAGCAAGTCTTTACTGTGATGAAGTTGGGCTGTTATGAGTGGAGAGGCCAAATAGAGCCTTGTCTTTCTCACTTTTTTCATGTTGCTTAGGCAAAATACCTAACACTCAAAATAAGGCCAGAAAGACGTATTTATCTCACAATTTGGGGAGATTTCAGTCTATAATCAATTGACTCCAAGGCAGGGAGGCATGGCAGAAAGGTGATAGTTCACAGTGTTAGAAGGTAGCAAATGCAATAAGCAGGGAGTTCAAGAGAAGACACTTTGTCCCTCAGATCATATGTAGGGTGCCCATCCTAGGGTAAAAGTAGTAGTCAAACATATTCTCCTTACTAGACAAGAAATGAGTCGCAAGCTCTTCACTCAGTCACCTCTGAAAAGTGTTATGCCATTACTGCATGATACTCTGGGGGACATCCAGAGAAATCAAAACAAACATTTATAGAAGTACAAAAGAAGTACTGTATAATAAAATACAAAGCCTTTTCTAATTGCAATGTTATTAGAAAGTGTTCAGCAAAATTTTTATTCAAAGATTGATGATTCTCTATCATCTATATAATTGTGTTTCTATGACCCAAGTTCATCAAAACAGGTAATATCTTTCCTGAAGGCCAAGTCAGCCTAACATTATATGCCATTGCCTGTATTATCCACTTCCCTTCACCCTAATATACAGTTATTGATTATATCAGAATATCCTAAAATAGAATAGTATAGTTTGAAAGACCATATTCATATTAAATTCATGACATTATTATTAATCTCCTCTCTTTATAATTTATAAACTATAGCTCTGCTTGCATAAAAAAGCGAATTTGAGATATCCACTGGGAATACTAGAATACATCACTTGAAGTTCAGCAAGAGCTTCAATCTTACTAGTTTTGCACCTATCCCAAGAGATGAGGAACACACTTTTAGCTATGTTGTAGAGGCTAGGACTTTGTTTAAAAGCAATCCTTTCATCCCCATCATACTGGCTCTCTAGCTTTACTCCAGTTCCTGTCTGCCAGAAATTAGTTAGCTGTGTTTTGTCTGATTTCCCACCAGTATGTCTCTGCTTGGCACTAACCTATTTTATTTTGTTTTGTTTTATTTTATTTTATTTTGTTTTGGCAGGACCAGCGATTGAACTCAGTCCCTTGAGCTTGCCAGCGAAGCAGTTATTCCACTGAACCATCTCCCCATCCCCCCACTAGCTTATTTTAAACAAATTGCAAACAGATTGAAATTCTCCTCCTTTTTGTAACAAAAAGTCTCCCCTCACCCCAAGCTAGCATACTTTAGCTCTTAGTGCCCCAGGTAATTGTTCCTATTGTTCCAATTGTATTTTCCTCTTAGAAACAGCTGGTCACTGTGATGGTTACTGTGACCATCACAATAACTATGCTAGCTCTGTACCATCCAACGCTAGCTCTGTACCATTCAACGCTAGCTCTGTACCATTCACTTTTACAACCTCAAAAAACATCTCTTTCCCTGGGCCTTGGGGCCCCAAAACTTTAGGGATAATTGATTTCCTGTCAGTGCCTTTCTGACATTAAATAAATCTGTCTCCAAATCCTGGGTGTTGTTTTGCTCTTTCTTCTTGCTTTTTCATCTATTGCCTTGGCTAGAATGACTGACCATGGTCATGTCTTTAGTCATTGATCATGGGATTTGCAGATGAATCAAGGATTTGCCCAGATTCTGTCAAGAAGGCATATCCTTGAGATTTCATGAGTCCCCTTGGCGGTCTAGAGGTCTAGAGGAGGATTCCTGGATCTCTGTTTGAGCAGCTCACAGACCTCAAAAGGAGGAGGATGTAGTCTTCTTTCTTGCCTGCTAGAGTTTAGTAAGAGCCCTGAGGCACACTAGTTAGTCTGTATTCCAGTCTTCCTGAGCTTCAGCAGGAGAGATTGATCACCTCTTCTAGTGAGGACCATGGCCTCAAGGAAAGGGCATTATTATGTTTAACATCTGAATGACTACTGAATGAATGTGTGAGTGAGGAGAACAGAGAGTATAAGCAATAGCGTGCTCTGTCTGTATACCAAGACTGGGAAGCACTGGTTGTGGTGACTGAATGGGCCCTCACCTGTGGTTCTCTGGTGACCAAAGTATGGCATAACGGAGTCCTTTACCCTCCTTACCCAAGTCCCCACAAGGGCCACAGCCGGCCGAGCATCTAAGTGGTCTCTGAGAGCCACTCACTTTTTGTCTGCTGTGCTCTCATTCAAGGGTACACAGCATGTATGTAGGGAGGCATACTCGGGAGCTGGGAATTAGTCAAAATGAACAGTCCCTGACAGCAGGCAGAGGGCATCATCCTGATAATTCAACCTTGGCACCTTTGTTGGCCACCACAGTTGATATCAGCAGTTTCACCCCCTACTCTGGACTCTTCCACTCTAGCTAATTAGACCAGTTGCAGTTTGATCAGCCATTGCTTGCCACAGAGACCACCCTGGGGGCACACCTGTCTTGGTTGGATGGTGAGTCATCTACCAGCCACCTGCCACCACTGTCAGCAATCTCTTCTGAGTTCCTCATTTTGACTGAGGAAATTAAACCATCAGCCCTGATGAATGAGTTGCCATGGCCTCTCCTGAAGTCACCAAGACAGAAACATAAAATCAGTCAAGCATTTCTCAGGGTCATCAAAGAAGAGGAATTAAAAAACCTAGTAAACCTGTTACCCAGAAACCTGATAAAAGAAAATCACCTGGTGTCCATAAAATGTCCACAAGAAGTCCAGTGTGATAGAGAACCATATCCTCTGGCTATGAGTAACATGACTTTTAAACACAAATATAAATACCTCCTACATCTGTCTAAGACACAAATAAACCTAGTTTTCTAGGCTCACCTCAGTTTGAACATTTCTTTGCCCAGTAGGGCCTGGTTGGCTAGCAGAGCCTCAGCTCTATAAAATTGGGCCCCTGAGAGCTCGCAGTCATTACAAAAGTAGGGGTCAAACATGTAATATTGCCTGCAGACAATGAAACAGAACTTTCTACCTTCAAAAGTTCCTTCTGTCAAAATGTTATCATCATCAGACCACCTGGGACTCTTGCTTCGCACCCCTTCTTCAAGGCACAAACTAGCAGCCTGAGAGGACATCTTGTCAAACATAAATGCTTGTATAAGCCAGTTCCCACACTGCTATGGAAAGAGATCTCCTCTGCAAGTTTAAAGTGACTGTCTCCTTCACACCAAGCCAGTCAGCCTCCCTATCATTTAACCCTGCATTTTCAAGTTTGAAATCCTTTAGAGAAAATGATGCCTGCATCAGCCTGAGACAGATAACTGCACCCGTGAAGTTCTGAAAACTCTCCACGTAGAGCATGAGATTTCCCACATCCATTCCTGGCCTGGAAACACGCCAGCTCACCAAGACCTCCTAATGCTTTCAGATATCATACGAAGCACAAATAAGCATCAGCCACATCAGCCTGATACTGTTAATATCTTGGGCAAGATATCTATGCAACCAACAGCACAATCATCACTTGTATTCTTCAGTACCCACTATTATTTATTTGCCACAAGGCTTTAAAAACCCTCCCAGGACTTTCAGGGAGGCCATAGCCATAGATTTAGCTATGGGATAGCTGTCACAGTCCTCTGAGAAAGAAAAATCGAGGCTTCAAAATTGCAACATGTTTATAGACTATTAAACTGCTGAGAAACACCTCTCCTACCTGTAAAGCCAGCTCAGGATCTCTAATTGTCAGTGCCATTGCAAATGCCCTCCACATAGGTTGCCTCAGGCTTCTGCCGCCCACAGGCTGATGGCACACATACTTGGAACTAAAGAAAGCTTTCTTCTGCCTTTGATTGGCTCTTACTAACCAGGCCCTCTTTGTCTTTAAATGAAAAGGTCTATTTTCTACACTTAAAAGTGTGCTGACTTAAACTCAACTTCCGAAAGGCTCAATATTTGCTACCTTTTTTGGAGAAACCCTCACTGTTGACCTCATTAGTTTTTCAGAACAAAATATGACTGCACTTCTGATTAATGATCTCCAAATTGCCTGCTAAGAAAACACAAAAGGTCTGATGTAAGAGATGAAAGAAACTGGTTAAAAGAAAGAAATCCCACAAATTTCTTGGAGCTGCTGGCTTTTGTAAAATCTGGATCCTTGAATTCACAAAAACAAGCCTGTGCACATAATTAGATCCATTCACTAAGGCTGACTCCCCCATCCCTTTGCCTTGGTGTTCTAATAGCCATTATCCTTCTGATTAAAAAAAAAAAAAAAACTGACCAGCTCACCTTAGGCCAAGACCTAAATTGTCCAGGGGCTACCAGCAATGCTGAACCTCATCCCATAACAAGAACACTTAGGCAAAAATCCTCCCCTGACTCTTATGGTGACTATGAATTCCTGGAACTGATTGATGAATGGTTCTTAAGCTGACCAGACTTAATCAATAAACATCTTGACAGATGCTGAGTATACCATGTTTACAGATGGAAATAGTATTGTTGTTAGAATGGAGTCTAATAGGCTAGATTCTCTGTGGTGACATTGGGAAAAGTGTTTTAGTCAAATCCATCCTACTCCTGTTTCATGATACAGTTGGGGTCAAGCATTTGATATTCCTGGTAAATAATGAAACAGAAATCTCTGCTGTCAAATATTCCATTTGTAAAAAATTATCATTACTAGGCCAACTGGGACTCTTGCCTCACACCCTTCTTCAAGGCACAAACTAGCAGCCTGAGAGGACATCTCACCAAACATAAATGCTTGTATAAGCCAGTCCTCATACCACTTATGGAAGAGGTCTCCTCTTCAAGTTAGACTGTCTCCTTCACACCAAGCCAGTCAGCCTCCCTCTCACTTAACCCCCTACTTTCAACCTTGACTATTGACTTTTAACTTCTCTTTGTCTGTTACCACTGACATCAAAGCTGCACTTTGAAACACTTTCCAGGAATCCAGCCGAGTAAAATACCAACCGCACCCAGGAAAATTGTAGTTGGAAGATCAGAGCCAGATCTGCCCACCATTTGTTCTGAAAGCTCAAGCTGCAGTGCCCATGCCAATACAGACAGCTCTGGCTTTGGGATCTATGTCATGAGTTTGGAGATATCTGATGGTTCTTATATGTCTCCTAGAAATGGCTTGTCGTTGTGATGCATACATGTTGTGAGAACCAATACCAATGGACAAGCCATTGTGTCTCTCTAGTTCTTGTTTGTTTATCCCTTATAAGCCTGATACTGCAGAGATCAGGGCCTGGTATTTTCAGCATGATCCTGATAAGTGCCCATCAAGGTAAACAACTATTCCTCCATATCCTGAGTGTTGTTTCAGTGTTTCTGCTTGCCCTTGCACTTTAAGTTTCAGATATTGGCTAAAATGCCTCAACAATGACAATGCTGGTTGAAACATTTTGTAACTGTTTCTGTGACTATGACATTCTATGTGTTTTATCATAAGTTTTTATTTTTATTTTTTGAGGGGCTATAAAACAAGAGTATATCACTATCTCTCTTTAAGGCCTAATTTGTTCATTAAAACCAGATTAACAGGACAGAGAGGTAGCAAAGAGGCATAAATGCCTGCATGGCAAGCACAAAGCACTGAGTTTAAAAGACAGAAACTAAAATCAGGCTAACAGTAACTTTTAATGAAAGGGAGCTCAGTTGAATTCTCAAACAGCCTAAACATAATATTTAATGTTTCCAATGTTTCCTCTGTAATATTAGGGCCTAAAATTATTA